>JAIUJO010003157.1:2500-70000 GCA_023846275.1 Vanilla planifolia
GATGAAGAAGAAGAAGAAGAAGAAGACGACGAAGAAGAGGAAGAGGAAGATGAAGTGGAAGAGGAAGTAGAAGAAGATGAGGGGAAAGAGAAGAAGAAAAAGAAGAAGAGGAAGAAGAAGATGAAGAAGAAGAAGAAGTAGTAGTGGAAGAAGAAGAAGAAGAAGAGGAAGATGACGTAGAAGAAGAAGACGACGAAGAGGAAGAAGAAGAAGAAGTGGAAGAAGAAGAGGAGGAGGAGGAACAAGAAGAAGAAGAAGAAGAGTAGAAGAAGAAGAAGACAAAAAAGAAGAAGAGGAAATCGACTAAGGAGGAGAAGAAGAGGAAGATGAAGTCGAAGAAGTAGAGGAAAAGAGGAAGTAGAAGAAGTATAAGTCGACAAAAAAGAAAAAGCGGTACAAGGAGAAGAAGAAGAAGAAGAAGACGAAGAAGAGGAAGAGGAAGAGGAAGTGTAATAGGAAGTAGAAGAAGATAATGAGAAAGGGAAGAAGAAAAAGAAGAAGAGGAGGAGGAAGAAGAACAAGAAGAAGAAGAAGAAGAAGAACAAGAAGAACAAGATGAAGAAGTAGAAGAAGAAGAAGGGGAAGAGGAAGAAGAAGAGGAAGAAGAGGAAGACGAAGAAGAAGAAGAAGAAGAAGAAGAAGATGAAGTGGAAGAAGAAGAGGACAAGGAAGATGAAGAAGAAGAAGAAGAGGAGTAGAAGAAGAAGAAGAAGAAGAAGAAGAGGAAACTGGAGAAGTAGGAGAAGAAGAAGAAGAAGTCGAAGAAGAAGACGAAAAGAAGAAGAAGAAGATGAAGAAGAAGAATAAGAAGAAAAAGAAGAAGAAGAAGAAGAAGATGAAGAAGAAGAAAAAGAAGATGATGAAGAAGAAGTAATAGTAGTAGAAGAAGTAGAAGATGAAGAAGATGATGAAGAAAGAAGAAGAAGAAGAAGAAGAAGAAGAAGAATAAAGAAAGAAAGAAGAAGAAAGTAAGAAGAATAAATGAGAAGGAATAATAAGAAAAAAGAAGAAAGAAGAAGAAAAAACAAAGAAGAAGACTAAAAGAATTAAGAAGAAAATGGAAAGAAGAAATAAGAAGGATGAAGGAAGAAAGAAGAAGAGATAAGTAAGAAGGAAGAAGGAAGAAGCAAGATTGAAGAAGGAGGAAGGAAGAAGGAAGGTTGAAGAAATAATGAAGAAGGAAGAGGGATCAAGGAAGAAAAATAAGAAAGAAGAAAGAAGAAAGAAGAAAGAAGAAAGAAGAGGAAGATGAAGAAGAAGATGAAGAAGAAGAAGGAGAAAGAGAAGGATAAAGAAAAGGAGGAGGAGAATGAGAAGGAGGTGTAGGAGAAGGTTATGGACAAGGAGAAAGAGAAGGAGAAGAAGAAGAAGAGAAAGATGGAGAGGAAGAAGAATAATAGGAAGAAGGAGAACAAGAAAAGTAGAAGATGAAGAAGATGATGAAGAAGAAGAAGAAGAAGAAAAAGAAGAAGAAGAAGAAGATGAGGAAGAATAAGAATAGGAAGTGGAAGGAGAATAAGAAGAAGAAGAAGAAGAAGAACGGGAAGATGAAGCAGAAGAAGAAGAGGAAGAAGAAGAAGAAGAAGATAAAGATGAGAATGAAGAAGTAGAAGAGCAAGAAGAAGAAGAAGAAGAAGAAGTTGACAAAGAAGAGGAAGAAGAACAAGATGAAGATGAGGAAGAAGGAGAAGAAGAAGAAGAGGTAGAAGAATAAGAGTAAGAAGAAGAAGAGGAAAAAGAAGAAGAGCAAGATGAGGAATAAGAGGAGAAGGAAGAAGAAAAAATAAAAAAAAGAGGAGAGGAAAAAGAAGGAAAAGAGGAAAAAGAACAAGAATAAGGGAAGAAGAAGAAGAAGAACAAGTCAAAGAAGAAGAAAAAGCAAAAGAAGAAGAAGAGGAAGAAGAAGAAGAAGAAGAAAAAGAAGATGAAGAAGATGAAGATGATGATGAAGAAGAATAAGAAGAAGATGATGAGGATGAAGAGGAAGAAGAAGTAGAAGAAGTAGAAGAAGAAGAAGAAGAACGAGAAGAAGAGGAAGAAGAATGTGAGGGAAAACAAGAAGAAGAAGAAGAAGAAGAAGAAGTTGTAGAAGAAAAAGAAGATAAAGAAGAAGAAGAAGAAGAAGAAGAAGAAGTAGAAGAAGACGAAGAAGAAGAAGAAGAGGAACAAGAAGAATAGGAAGGAGAAGAAGAAGAAGAAGAAGAAGATGAAGAAGAAAAGGAAGAAGAACAAGAAGAAGAAGAGGAAGAAGAAGAAGAAGAAGATGAAGAAGAAGATGAAGAAGAAGAGAAGGAAGAAGAACAAGAAGGAGAAGTAGAAGAAGAAGAAAAAGAAGAAAGGGTAGAAGAAGAAGAAGTGGAAGAAGAAGAGGAGGAGGAAGAAGAAGAAGAATAAGAAATGAAAGAGGAGAAAGAAGAAGAAGAAGAAGAAAAAGAGGAAGATGAGGAAGAATATTAAGAAGAAAAAGAAGAAGACAACGAAGAAAAGGAAGAAGAAGGGAAAGAAGAAGAGAAAGAAGAAGTAGAAGAATACATATTATGGATTAGTGTGTGACGACTTAGGGATTAAGAATTAGGTTTTAGGGATTTGGGATTAGGCGTTAGGGAGGGAGGGATTCAGGACTATAAATTATGGATTAAAGATTAGATATTAAGATTTAAGGAATAAGTATTTAGGATTAAGAATGAGGAGTTAAGGATTAGGGATTAGTGTTAGGGATTAGGGATTAGAGATTAAGGAATATGGATTTGGTAATTGCGATTAAGAATTAGGGATTAGGGATTAGATTAAGGATTATAGATTCGATGTTATTAATAAAGGAATTTTTTATTAAGCATTAGGGATTAACGATTTGCAGTTAGAGATTAGGGATTGGGAGTTAGAGATTATGAATTCGGAATTAGAGATTAGAGATTTGGGATTAGGAATTCAAAACAAGGATTTGAGATTAGGGATTAAGGATTAAATACTATAGAGATTCAGGATTAGGTATTAAAGATTAGGAATTAAGGATTAGGTATTAGTGATTAAAGATTTAGGATTAGGGTTTAAGGTTGAGGGATTAGGGATTAAGAATTCGGAATGGATTAAATATTAAATGTTAGGGATTGGTTATTAGGGATTAAGAATTTGACAAAGGGAATTAGCAAACAAAGATTAAGGCTTAGGAATTATAGATTAAGGATTGGAGAATAGGAAGAGAGGGATTATAGACTATAGATTAGGGATTACAGATTAAGGAGTGCAGGATTAGGGATTATGGTTTTGGGATAAAGATTAAGAAGTAGAAGAAGAAGAAGATAATGGAGAAGAAGAAGATGATGATGATGAAGAAAGAAGCAAAAAAAGAAAGAAAGAAAGAAGGAAGGAGGAAAGAAAGAAAGAAGAAAGAAGTAAGAAGAAAAAAGAAAGAAGAAAGAAGAAAAAAAGAAATAAGAAAGATGGAAGAAGGAAAAAGGAAGAAGAGTGAAGCAAGAAGGAAGAAGCAGGAAGGAAGAAGGAAGGAAGAAGGAAGAAGAAAGAAGAAAGAAGCAAGAAGGAAGAACAAATGAGAAAGAAGAAAGAAAAAAGAAAAAAGAAGGTAGAAGAAGAAGCAGAAGAAGAAGGAGAAGGAGAAAGAGAAAGAAAAGGAGGTGTGAAGTAGAACATGGAAATGGAGAAGAAGAAGGCAAATAAGAGAAAGAAGAAGAGGAAGAAGAATAAGAGGAAGGAGAGGAAGAAGAAGTAAAAGATGAAGATGAAGAAGAAGAAGTAGAATAAGAAGAATAAGAGGAAGAAGAAGAATATAAAGAAGAAGAAGAAGAAGAAGAAGAAGAAGATGAAGAAGAAGAAGAAGTAGAAGAAGAAGAGAAAGACAAGGAAGAATAAGATGAAGAGGGAGAGGAAGATGAGGAAGGAGAGGAAGAAGACAACAAGAAGAGGAGGAAGAAGAAGAAGAAGAAAAAGAAGAGCAAGAAGAAGAAGGGAAAGAAGACAAAGAAGAAGAACAGCAAGATGAGGAACAAGGGGAGGAAGAAGCAAAAGATGAAGTACAAAAAGAGGAAGGGGAAGAAGAAAAGAAGGAAAAGAGGAAGAAGAATAAGAAGTGGAAGAAGAAGAAGAGGAAAAAGAAGTTAAAAAAGAAGAAGAAAAGAGAAAGAAGAAGAAGAAGAAGAAGAAAAAGAATAAGAAGAAAAAGATGAGGAAGATGAGGAAGAAGTGGAAGTAGAAGAAGAAGATGACGAGGAAGATGAAGAAGAGGAGTAGGAAGAAGAAGAAGAAGATGATGAAGAGGAAGAAGAAGGGGAAGAAGAAGAAGAAGAAGAAGAGGAAGAAGAGGAAGAAGAAGAGGAAGAAGAGGAAAAAGAAGAAAGAAGAAGAAGAAGAAGAAGATACAGAAAGAACATAAAAGAAAGAACAACGAGAGAAGAATAAAGAAGAAAAAAGAAGATGAAAGAAGAAAAATGAAAAAAGAAAGAAGAAAGAAGAAAGAAGGAAAAAGAAAGAAGGAAGAAAAAAGAAGGAAGAAGGAAGGAGGAAAGAGGAAGGAAGGAGGAAGACAAAAGGAGAAATAAGAAAGGGGAAAGAAGAAGGAAGATAACGAAGTAGAAGAAGAAGAAGATGAAGAAGGAGGAAGAGGAGGAAGAAGAAGAAGAAGAGGAGGACGAGGAGGAGGAGGAGGAAGAAGAAGAAGAAGAAGAAATGAAAGAAGTAGAAGAAGAAGAAGAAGAAGAAGAGGAAGAGGAGGAGGAGGAAGAAGAAGAAGAAGAGGAAGAAGACGAAGAAAAAGAAGAAGAAGAAGTTGATGAAGAAGAAGAAAAAGATGAAGAAGAAGAAAAAGAAGAAGTAGCCAAAGAAGAGGAAGAAGAAGAAGAGGAAAACCAGGAAGAGGAGAAAGAAGAAGAGGAAGAAGAAGAAGAGAAGAAGAAGAAGAAGAATAGGAAGAAGAAGAAGAAGAAGAAGAAGAAAGAGAAAAAGAAGAAGAGGAAGAAGAAGGAGAAGAGGCAGAAGAACAAGAGTAATAAGAGGAAAAATCAGAAGAAGGTGAAGAAGAAGAAGAAGGGGAAGAAAAAAGAGGAAGAAGAATAAGAGATGGAAGAAGAAGTAGAAGAAGAAGAGCAAGAAGAAGAAGAAGAAGAAGAAGAAGAAGAAGAAGAGGAAGATTAAGAAGAAGAGGAAGAAGAAGAAGATTAAGAAGAAGGAGAACAAGAAGAAGAATATGAAGAAGAAAAAGAATTACAAGAACAAGTATAAGAAGAAGAAAAAGAAGAAGAAGAAAGAGAAGAAAAAGAAGAAGAAGAAGAGAAGTAGTAGTAGTAGAAGAAGAAGAAGAGGAAGTAGAAGAAGAAGAAGAAGAAGAAGAAAGGGAAGAAGAAGAAGAAGAAGAAAGGGAAGAAGAAGAAGAAGAAGAAAATGAAGGAGAAAAAAGGTGAAGAGGATGAAGAAGATGAAAAAGAAGAAGTAAAAGAAGAAGATGAGAAGAAGAAGAAGAAAAAGTAAAGGTAAAAGAAGAGGAAAAGGTAGAAGTGAAAAAAGAAGATGAAGAAGAAGTAGAAGAAGAAGAAGAAGAAGAAATAGAAAAAGAACAAAAAAAGATAAGGAAGAAGGGGAGCAAGAAGAAGAAGAGAAAGAAGAGGAAGAAGAATAACAAGAAAAAGAAATCAAAGAAGAACAAGAAGAAGAGGAAGAATAAGAAGAAGAAGAGTAAAAGAAGACGAAGACAAAAAAGAAGAAGAAGAAGAGGTAGTGGTAGTACTAGAAGAAGAAGAAGAGGAGGAAGAAGAAGAAGAAGAAAAAGAAGAAGTAGAAGAAGAAGAAAAAGAAGAGAAAGAAGAAGAAGAGTAAGAAGAGAAAGTAGAGGAAGAAGAAGAATAAAAATAAGAATAAGAAGAAGAAGAAGAAGAAGAAGAAGAAAAAGAGGAATTAGAGATCAAGGATTTAGGATTATGATTAAGGATTAGGGATTTGGGATTAGGATTAAAGATTTAGGTAATATTATTTAAGATTAGATATTAGGGGTTAGTGATTAGATAGGGGATTAGGATTAAGATTGGAGACTAAGATATAGGGTTTTGGGTTTAGAGATTAGTGACTAAGGGTTAAGGTTTACGGATTAGTGATTTTGGATTATAGATTACGGAATAAAGATTAAGGATTAGGTATTAAAGATTATTGTTTAGGAATTAAAGTTTAGGTATTAAAGGTTAGGGATTAAAGAATAGGAATTAAGGATTAGAGATTATAGATGGATTAGGAATTAAGGGTTAGGGATTAGGGAGAAGGAAGAAGAAAGAATGAAGATGAAGAAGGAAGAAAGAAGAAGGTGGAAGGAAGAAGGAAGAAAGAAGAAAGAAGAAGAAGAAGAGGACAAAGAAGAATAGGGAAAGAAGGAAAAGAAGAGGAAGAATAAAGAATAAAGAAGAAAGGAGGAAGAAGGAAGAGGGAAGAAGGAAGGAGAAATGAGAAATTAGAAAGTTGAAAGAAGTAAGAAGAAAGAGGAAAGAAGAAGAAGAGGAGAGGGAAAAGGAGAAGGAGGATGAGAGGGATAAGGAAGAGAAGGAAAAGAAGAAGGAGTAGGAGAAGGAGATGACAAAGGTGATGGAGAAGGAGAAGGAGAAGGAGTAGGGGAAGGAGAAGGATAAGAAGGAGAAGTCAAAGAAAAAGAAGAAGAAGAAGAACAAATAAAAGAAGAAGAAGGGGAAAAATGAGAACAAGAAAAGAAGTAGAAGGTGAAGAAGAGGAAGAAGAGGAAGGAGAAGAAGGGGAAAAAAAAGAAGAAGAAGAAGAAGAAGAGAGAGGAAGAAGGAGAAGATGAGGAAGAGGGAGATGAGGAAGAAGAGAAAGAAAAAGAACAAGAAGAAAATAAGGAAGAAGAAGAAGAAGAAGAAAAAGAAGGAGAAGAAGAGGAATTAGAAGTGAAAGAGGAAGAAGATGAAGAGGATTAAGAGATGGATTAGAGATTATGGATTAGAAGTTAGGTATTAATATAAGAGAGATTAAGGATTTGGTATTAGGGATTAAATGTTCGGGATTAATGATTACGGAATATGGATTAGCAATTAGGGATTAGAGTTTCAAGATTAAGAATTAGGGATTAAAAGTTGGGATTAAGTAATAAGTAAAAGAGATTTGGGATTAAGGATTTGGAATTGAGGGATTTATGGATTAGGGATTTAGGATTAAAAGATTAATTTCTTAGGACTATAGATTAGTGATTTAGGATTAGAGATTACAAACTAGAGAATAGGGATTAAAGATTAAGGATAAGAGATTAATGATTAAGGACTTGGGATTCAAGATTAAGGATTAGAGATTAAGGATTGGTGATTGGAGATTAAATGATTATAATTAGGATTAAGGTTTAGTGATTAGAGATTAAGGATTAAGGATTAGGTATTAAGGATTAAGAATTAAAAATTAAGAAGGGAGGGATTAGAGATTAGGTATTAGGGGTAAAGGATTAGGGATTAGAGATTAGAGATTAGGGATTTGGGATTAGGCATTACGGATTAGAAAATAGATATTAGGCTTTAGAGATTTGTTATTACGTATTAGGGAGTAGGGATTCGGGAATAAGGTGTAAAGATATAGATCAGGGACTTGGGGATTAGACATTAGGTTTAAGTATTAAGGATTAGGGATCAGAAAATAAAAAGAAGTAGAAGAAGTGGAAGAAGATGAAGAAGAAGAGGAAGAAGCGTAAGAAAAAGAATCAGAATAAGAAGAGGAAGAAGAACAAGAAGAAGAAGAAGAAGAAGTGCAAGAACAAGAATCAAAATAAGAAGAGGAAGAAGAAGAAGAAGAAGAAGTAGAAGAGGGGATGAAGGAATAGAAGAAGAAGAAGATGAAAGGGAAGAATTAAAAGAAGACAAAAATGTAGAAGAAGAAGAAGTAGTAGTAGAAGAAGAAAAGTAATAAAGAAAGAAGAAGCGAAGAAGAAGAAGAAGAAGAAGAAGAAGAAGAAGAGGAAAAAAAAGAGGAGGAAGAAGAAAAGGAAAAAGAGGAAGAACAAAAGCAAGAAGAAGAAATGAAAGAAAAAGAAGAGGAAAAGGAGGAAGAACAAAAAAAGAAGAAGAAAAGGAAGAAGACGAAGAAGTAGAAGTGGAAGAAGAAGACAACGAAAAGGAAGAAGAAGAAGATGAAGGGTAAGAAGTAGAAGAATAGGAAGAAGAAGAAGAAGAAGAAGAACAAGTGGAAGAAGAAGTGGAAGAAGAGGAAGAAGAAGAAGAAGATGAAGAGGAGGAAAGTTAAGAAGATGAAGAAGAAGAGAATAGGAAGAGGAGAAAGAAGAAGAAGTAGAAGAAGAAGAACAACAAGTAGAAGAAGAAGAAGAAGAAAATGACGAACAAAGAATAAGAATAAGAAGACAAAAAAGAAGAAGAAGAAGAAGAAGAAGAAGAAAAAGAAGGAGAAGAGGATGAAGAAGAAGATGGAGGAGAATAAGAAGAGAAAGACGAAGAAGAAGAGGAAAAAGAATTGGAAAAAGTACAAGAAGAAGAAGAACAAAAGGAAGGGGAAGAAAAAGAAGAAGAAGAAGAAGAAGAAGAAGAAGAAGATTAAGAAGAAGGAGAAGAAGAAGAAGAACATGAAGAAGAAAAAGAATTACAAGAACAAGTATAAGAAGAAGAAAAAGAAGAAGAAGAAGAAGAAGGAGAAGAAAAAGAAGAAGAAGAAGAAAAAGAAGAAGAAGAAGAGAAGTAGTAGTAGTAGAAGAAGAAGAAGAGGAAGTAGAAGAAGAAGAAGAAGAAGAAGAAGAAGAAAGGGAAGAAGAAGAGGAAGAAGAAGAAGAAAGGGAAGAAGAAGAAGAAGAAGAAGAAAGGGAAGAAGAAGAAGAAGAAGAAAAAGGAGAATTAAGGAGAACAAAGGTGAAGAGGATGAAGAAGAAGAAAAAGAAGAAGTAGAAGAAGAAGATGAAGGAGAAGAAGAAGAAGAAAAAGTAAAGGAAAAAGAAGAGGAAAAAGTAGAAGTGGAAAAAGAAGATTAGTAAGAAGTAGAAGAAGAAGAAGAAGAAGAAGAAGAAAGAGAAAAAGAACAAAAAAAGTTGAGGAAGAAGAGAAAGAAGAGGAAGAAGAATAGCAAGAAAAAGAAATCAAAGAAGAACAAGAAGAAGAGGAAGAATAAGAAGAAGAAGAGTAAAAGAAGACGAAGACAAAAAAGAAGAAGAAGAAGAGGTAGTGGTAGTACTAGAAGAAGATGAAGAGGAGGAAGAAGAAGAAGAAGAAAAAGAAGTAGAAGAAGAAGAAAAAGAAGAGAAAGAAGAAGAAGAGTAAGAAGAGAAAGTAGAGGAAGAAAAAGGAGAAGAAGAAGAATAAAAATAAGAATAAGAATAAGAAGAAGAAGAAGAAGAAGAGGAATTACAGATCAAGGATTTAGGATTATGATAAAGGATTAGGGATTTGGGATTAGGATTAAAGATTTAGGTAATATGGTTTAAGATTGGATATTAGGGGTTAGTGATTATAGATTAAGGGATTAGGATTAAGATTGGAGACTAGGATATAGGGTTTCGAGTTTTGAGATTAGTAATTAAGGGTTAAGGTTTAGGGATTAGTGATTATGGATTATGGATTAAGGAATAAAGATTAGGGATTAGGTATTAGAGATTATTGTTTAGGAATTAAAGTTGAGGTATTAAAGGTTAGGGATTAAAGATTAGAGATTAGAGATGGATTAGGGATTAAGGGTTAGGTATTAGGGAGAAGGAAGAAGGAAGAATGAAGATGAAGAAGGAAGAAAGAAGAAGGTGGAAGGAAGAAGGAAGAAAGAAGAAAGAAGAAGAAGAAGAGGACAAAGAAGAAGAGGGAAAGAAGGAAAAGAAGAGGAAGAATAAAGAATAAAAAAGAAAGGAGGAAGAAGGAAGAGGGAAGAAGGAAAGAGAAATGAGAAATTTGAAATTTGAAAGAAGTAAGAAGAAAGAAGAAAGAAGAAGAAGAAGGAGAGGGAAAAGGCGAAGAAGGATGAGAGGAATAAGGAAGAGAAGGAGAAGAAGAAGGAGATGGAGAAGGAGATGACAAAGGTGATGGAGAAGGAGAAGGAGTAGGGCAAGGACAAGGACAAGAAGGAGAAGTCAAAGAAGAAGAAGAAGAAGAAGAAGATGAAGAAGAAGAAGAAGAAGAAGAACAAATAAATGAAGAAGAAGAGGAAGAGGAAGAATAAGAGGCAAAATGAGAACAAGAAAAGAAATAGAAGGAGAAGAAGAGGAAGAAGAGGAAGGAGAAGAAGGGCAGGAAGAAGAAGAAGAAGAAGAAGAAGAAGAGAGAGAGGAAGAAGGAGAAGATGAGGAAGAGGGAGACGAGGAAGAAGAGAAAGAAAAAGAGTAAGAAGAAAATAAGGAAGAAGAAGAAGAAGAAAAAGAAGGAGAAGAAGAGGAATTAGAAGTGAAAGAGGAAGAAGATGAAAAGGATTAAGAGATGGATTGGAGATTATGGATTAGAAGTTAGGGATTAAGGATTAGGGATTAATATAAGAGAGATTAAGGATTAGGTATTAGGGATTAAGTGTTCGGGATTAATGATTATGGAATAAGGATTAGCAATTAGGGATTAGAGTTTCGAGATTAAGAATTTGGGATTAAAAAGTTGGGATTATGTAATAATTAAAAGTGATTTGGGATAAAGGATTTGGAATTAAGGATTAAGGATGAAGGGATTAATGCTTATGGATTAGGGATTTAGGATTAAGAGATTAATTTCTAAGGACTATAGATTAGTGATTTAGGATTAGAGATTATAGACTAGAGAATAGGGATTAAAGATTAAGGATAAGAGATTAATAATTAGGGACTTGGGGTTCAAGATTAAGGATTAGAGATTATGGATTGGCTATTGGAGATTAAATGATTATAATTAAGATTAAGGTTTAGGGATTAGAGATTAAGGATTAAGGATTAAGGGTTAAGAATTAAAAATTAGGAAGGAAGGGATTAGAGATTAGGCATTAGGGGTAAAGGTTTAGGGATTAGAGATTAGAGATTAGGGATTTGGGATTAGGCATTACGGATTAGAAATTAGATATTAGGGTTTAGAGATTTGTTATTACGTATTAGGGAGTAGGGATTCGGGAATAAGGTGTAGGAATAAAGATCAGGGACAAGGGATTAGACATTAGGTTTAAGTATTTAGGATTAGGATCAGGAAATAAAAAGAAGTAGAAGAAGAAGAAGTGGAAGAAGATGAAGAAGAAGAAGAAGAAGAAATGCAAGAACAAGAATCAGCATAAGAAGAGAAAGAAGAAGAAGAAGAAGAAGAAGAAGAAGTGCAAGAACAAGAATCAAAATAAGAAGAGGAAGAACAAGAAGAAGAAGACGAAGCAGAAGAGGGGATGAAGGAAAAGAAGAAGAAGAAGATGAAAGGGAAGAGTTAAAAGAATTGGAAAATGTAAAAGAAGAAGAAGTAGTAGTAGAAGAAGAAAAGGAATTAAAAAAAGAAGAGAAGAAGAAGAAGAAGAAGAAGAGGAAGAAAAAGAGGAGGAAGAAGAGAAAAATGAGGAAGAACAAAAGCAAGAAGAAGAAATGAAAGAAAAATAAGAGGAAAAGGAGGAAGAAGAAAAAGAAGTAGAAGAAGAAGTAGAAGAAGAAGAAAAGGAAGAAGACGAAGAAGAACTAGAAGAGGAAGAAGATGAAAACAAAAAGGAAGAAGAAGAAGAAGAAGGGCAAGAAGAAGAAGAAGAATAACAAGAAGAAGAAGAAGAAGTTGTAGAAGAAGTGGAAGAAGAGGAAGACGAAGAAGAAGATGAAGAGGAAGAAAGTTAAGAAGCCAAAGAAGAAGAAGATTAGAAAGAGGAGGAAGAAAAAGAAGTAGAAGAAGAAGAAGAAAATGATGAACAAAGAATAAGAATAAGAAGACGAAAAAGAAGAACAAGAAGAAGAAAAAGAAGAAAAGGAAGGAGAAGAGGATGAAGAAGAAGAAGATGGAGGAGAATAAGAAGAGGAAGATGAAGAAGAAGAAGAAGAGGAAAAAATAATTGGAAAAAGTACAAGAAGAACAACAACAAGAGGAAGGAGAAGAAGAAGAAGAAGAAAAAGAAGAAGAAAAAGAAGAAGAGAAGAAGAAGAAGAAGGATAGGAAGAAGAAGAAGAACAAGAAGTGGAGGAGGAAGATAAGAAAAGATAGCAAGAAGAAGAGTAGGAAAAAGAAGTGGAAGAAGAAGAAGAAGAAGAAGAAGGAGAAGTAGGAGTAGAAGAAGAAAAAGCAGGAGAAGACAAAGAAGAAGAAGAGGAAGAAGAAGAAGAAGAAGAGGAAGAAGAGTAAGAGGAAGAAGAAGAAGAAGAAGAAGGGAAAGATGAAGAAGAAGAAGAAGAGGAAGAAGAAGTAGAAGAAGAATAGGAAGAAGATGAGAAAGAAGAAGAAGATTAAGCCGAGTAAGAAGAGGAAGACGAAGTAGTAGAAGAAGAAGAAGAAGAAGAAGAAGAAGAGGAAGAGGAAGACAAAGAAGAAGAATAATAGGAAGAAGAAAAAGAACTAGTAGTAGAAGAAGAAAAAGAAGAATAAGAAGAAGAAGAAGAGGAGGAAGAAGAAGAAGAAGGAGAATAGTGAGAGAAAGAAGAGAAGAAGGTGAAGAACTAGAAGAAGAAGAAGAAGAGGAATAAGAAGATGAAGAAGATGATGAGGAGGAGGAGGATTAAGAAAAAGAGAAAGAAGAAAAGATAAAGAAGAAGAAGAAGAAGAAAAATAAGAAGAAGACAAGAAGAAGAAGAAGAAGAAGAAGAAGAAGAAGAAGAAATAGAAGAAGAAGAAGAAGAAGAAGAAGAAGAGGAAGAAGAAAAACATGAAGTTGAAGGAGAAGAAGAAGAAGAAGAAGAAGAAGAAATAGAAGTGCAAAAAGAAGAAGGAGAAGAACAAGAAGAATAAGAAGAATAAGAAGATGAAGAAGAAGCAGAAGAACTTGATGAAGAAGAAGGAGAGGAAGAAGAAAACGATGAAGAAGAAGAGGAAAAAGAAGAAGAAAAAGAAGGCAAAGAAGAAGAAGAAAAAGAAAAAGAAGAAGAAAAATAAGAAGTAGAAGAAGGAATAAAAGAAGAGGAGGAAGAAAAAGAAGAAGATGAATAAGAGGAGGAAGAAGAAGAGGAACAAGAAGAAGAGGTAGGTGAGGAAGAAGAGAAAGAAGAAGAAGATGAAGATAAGTATGATGAAGAAATATGGGAAGAATAAGAAGAGGAAGAAGAAGAAGAAGAAGAAGAAGTAAAAGAAGAAGAGAAAGAAGAGATGGATTAGAGATTATGGATTAGGAGATATGGATTAGGGATTACGGATTAAGGAAGGAAGGATTAGGGATTAGGTATAAGGGAATATGGATTAATGATTAGAGAGAAAAGGATTAGTGATTGAGAATTGCAAATTAAGGATTATTGATTACAGAGTTAGTAATTAGGGATTAGGGTTTAGGGATTAAAGACTAAGGAGTAAGGATTAGGAAATAAGTGATAAGGACTAAGGATTAAGGATTAATGATGAAGGATTATGGATTGGATTAGAGATTAAGAGATTAAAAATTAGAGATTAAAGATTATGGATTAAGAATTAAGTTATTAATTATTCAAGGTTAATGATTAGAGATTAGGGATTAGGGAATAAGGATTAAGGATTAGAGATTAATATTAAGTGCACAAGATTCAGGATTAGAGATTAAGAATTAAAGATTAGAGATTCAAGGATTATGATTAAGATTAGGGACTAGGGATTAGAGTTTAGGGATTAGGGATTAGTGCTTAATGATTAGAGATTAGGGATTAGAGATTAGGGATTATGGATTATGGATTATAGATTAAGGGTTAAGGATTAGGTATTAGAGACTAGAGTTTAGGGAGTAGAGATTAAGGATTAGATGTTAGGGATTAAAGATTAGGGATTAAGGGTAGGGATGGATTAGGGATTAAGGGTTAGGGATTAAGGAGAAGGAAGAAGGAAGATGGAAGAAGAAGAAGAAGAAGGAAAAGAGAAGAAGGAAGAAGGAAGAAGGAAAGAAGAAGAAGAAGAAGAGGGAGAAGAAGAGGAATAATAAAAAAGAAAGAAGACAGATGAAGGAAGAAGGAAGAAGAAAGAAGGAAGGAGATAGGAAGAAGGAAGAAGGAAGAAGATAAATGAAAGTAGAAAGAAGAAAGTAGAAAGAGGAAAGAAGAATGGAGGAAGAAGAAGAAGATGAAGAAGAAAAGGAAGAAGAGGAAGAAAAATAGGAAGAAGAAGAACAAGAAAATAAGAAGAAGGAGAAGAAGTTGAGGATAAAGAAGATGAGAAGGAATAGGAAGAAGAAGAAGAAAAAGAAGAAGAAGAAAAGAAAGAAGAAGAAGAAGGGGAGGAAGAAGAAGAAGAAGGGGAAGATGAGAAAGAAGAGGAGGAATAAGAAGAAAAAGAAGAAGAAGAAGAAGAAAATCAAGAAGTAGAAGAAGAGGAAGAAGATGAAGAAGAAGAAGAGGATGAAGAGATGGATTATGGACTAGGGGTTAAAGATTAGGGATTAAGAAGGGAGGGATTAGGGTTTAGATGTTAGAGATTAAGGAATTGGATTAGTAACAAAGTATTAGGGTTTGGGGATTAAGGGTTAGGGATTAAAGAGTAGGGATTAAGGGTTAGGGATTAAAGAGTAGGGATTAAGTAAAAGTAATAAGTATTAGAGATTAAGGATTAGAAATTAGGGATGAAGAGATTAATGATTAGGGACTTAAGATTATGGATTAATTACCAAAGATTATGGATTAAAGATTTAAGATTAGGGATTACGAATTAGGGAATAGGAATTAGAGATTAAGGATTAGATATTAGTGATTAAGGATTTGGGATTTAGGATAACTAATTAGAGTTCAAGGATTAGAGAATAAATGATTACAATTAGGAATATGGTTTAAGGATTAGGGATTAGGTATAAAGGATTAGGGATTAAGGATTAAGGATTAGGGATTAGTGACTAGAGATTAGGGATTAAGGATTAAGGATTAGGGATTAGAGATTAAATATTAAAAATTAGGGATTAGAGATTAGGGATTATGGGTTGAGGATAGATTAGGGATTAGGGATTAAAGATTAAGGATCAAGAATTAAGAATTAGGGATTATGGATTAGATTGTAGCAATTAGGGATTTGGGAAGGATGGATTAGGATACATAGATTTAGGGATAAGAGATTAGCTAGGAAGGTATTAAGGAGTAGGGTTTAAAGATTGCAAAGAAGAAGGAGAAGGAGAAGAAGAAGAAGAAAAAGAATTAAGGAGAAGAAAAAGAAGGGATAAGGATGAATAAGAAGAAAAAGAAGATGAAGAAGTAGATGAAGAAGATGAAGGAGGCGAAGAAGAACAAGGCGAAGAAGAGGAAAATGAATAAGAAAAATTAGAAGAAGAAGAAGAAGAAGACGAAGAAGAAGGAGAAGGAGAAGAAGAAGAAAAAGAAAAAGAATAAGAATAAGAAAAGAAGAAGAAGAAGGAGAAGAAGAAGATGATGATGATGATGAAGAAGAAGAGAATGAAGAGGAAAAACTAGTATAAGAAGAAGAAGTGAAAGAAGAAAAAGAAGAAGAGGATGAAGAATAAGAAGAAGAAGAAAAAGAAGAAGAATTCAAAGAATTTGAAGAAGAAGAAGAGGAGGAAGAAGAAGAAGATAAGGAAGAAGAAGAAGAAGATGAAGAAGAAGAGGAAGAAGAAGAAGAAGAAGAAGAAGCAAAAGAAGTAGGAGAAGAAAAAGAAGAGGAAGAAGAGGAAGAAGAAGAAGATGATGAAGAAGAATAAGAAGATTAAGAAGAAGAAGAAGAAGAAAGAGAAAAGGAAGAAGAAGAAGAAGAAGAAGAGCAAGAAGAAGAAGAGGAAGTCAAAGAAGAAGAAGAGGAAGAGGAAGAAGAGGAAGAGGAAGAAGAAAAATAACAAGGAGAAGGGTAAGGCAAAGAAGAAAGAGAAGAAGGTGAAGAAATAAAAGAGCAGGAAGAAGAAGAAGAAGAAGAGGAAAAAGAAGAGGAAGAAGAATTGGAAGAAGAAGAAGAGGAAGAAGTGACAGATTAGGGATTAGGAATTAGGGTTAGTGATTATGGATTAGGGAATTGGGATTGAGGAAGAAAGGATTAGGGATTAGGGATTACGGATAAGGGAATATGGAATAAAAATTAAGAGGAAAAGATTATGGATTAGAGATTAGGTATCATAGATTAAGGACTTGAAATTAGGGATTTGGGAGTTAAAAGTAGGGATTACGGATTAAGGAAGAAATAATAGGGATTAAGGAATAATTAGTAGGATTAATGATTAAAGATTATAGATTATGGATAAAGGATTAAGAATAAGGGACTAATGATTAGGGATTAGAAGTTAGGGATTAAGATATAAAAGATTATTCATAAGGCATTTGGGGTTAGAGATTAGCGATTAGAGAGTAAAGATTTCGGATGTAGGATTTAGGATTAGAGATTAAGGAATTAAGATTAAGATTAGAGACTATAGATTAGGGTTTATAGATTACAGACTAGTGGTTAAAGATTAGAGATTAATGAATAGAGATTATAGATTAGGTATTGTGGACTGTAAATTAGGGATTGGAGATTACGAATTAGGAGAGTTTAAGGATTAGAGATTAGGGATGAGAGGTTAGGGATAAAAGATTAGAGATTAGAGATTTGGGATAGATTAGGGATTAAGGATTAGGGATTATGGAGAATGAAGAAGGAAGAAGGTGGAAGAAAAATGAAGAAGGAAGAAAGAAGAAAGAAGAAGGAAGAAGGAAGAAAGAAGAAGAGGATTAAGTTGAAGAAGAGGAAAAAGAATAATAAGAAGAAGAAGAAGTGGAATTAAGGATTAGGGATTAGAGATTTGGGAGTTAGTAATTAGGGATTAGCGATTAAGGATAAGGGATTTAAGATTAGGGAGTAGAAGTTAGGGAATAAGTAATTAAGATTAAGGATTAAGGATTAATGATTATAGATTATAGATTAGGGATTATGGATAAAGGGATTAATGAATAGGGATTAGAGATTAAGGATTAAGAATTAAAAGATTAATTATTAAGGACTAAGGATTAGAGATTAGGGACCTAGGTTTAAGGATTAAGGAGTAGGGAATAGAGATTAGGTGTTAAGGATTAGAGATTAAAGATTAAGGTTACAGGATTCAAGATTAGTGATTAGAGACTAAAGTTTAAAGATTAAGGGATTAAGATGAGGATTAAAGACTTGGGATTATAAAAGGATTTGTGATTAGAGATTACAGATTAAGGATTAGGGATTAGGGATTTGGGATTAAGGATTAGAGATTATAGATTAGGGATTAGGTATTAGAGATTAGAATTTAAGAAGTAGAGATTAAGGATTAGAGATTAGGGATTAAAGATTATAGATTATAGATTACAGATAGATTTCATATTAAGGATTAAAGATTAAGGAGAACAAAGAAAGAAAAAGGAAGAAGAAGAAGAGGGAAGAAAGAAGAAAAAAGATGGAAGAAGGAAGAAGGAAGAAGGAAGAAAAAAGAAGAGGAAGAAGAATAAAGAAGAAAGATGAAAGATGAAGGAAGAAGGAAGAAGGAAGGTGGCAAGAAGAAGGAAGAAGGAAGAAAGAAGAAGAAAGAAGAAAGAAGAAAGTAGAAAGTGGAAAGAAGAAAGAAGAAAGAAGGCAGGGGAAGATGAGGAAGAAGAAGAAGGAAAAGAAGAAGAAGAAGTAGAAAAAGAAGAGGAAGAAGAAGAAGAAGAAGAAGAAAAGGAATAAGAAGAAGAAGAAAAAGAGGAAGAAGAATATGAGGAAGAAGAGGAAAAAGAAGAAGACAAAATAAGAAAGAAGTAGAAGAAGAATAGGAAGAGGAGGAAGCAGAGGAAGAAGAAGAAGAAGAAAAAGAAGAGCAACAAGTACAAGAAGAAGAAGAAGAGGATGAAGAGATGGATTAGGGATTAGGGGTTAGGGATTAAGGATTAAGGAAGGAGGGATTAGGGATGGGATTTTAGGGATTAAGGAATATAGATTGAGGATTAGAGATTAGGGAAAATGGATTAGCAACTAGGTATTAGGGTTTGAGGATTAATGGTTAGGGATTAAAGAGTAGAGATTAAGGAAATTTAGTAGGGATTACAGATTAAGGATTAAGAATTAGGGATTACAGATGAAGTGATTACTAATTAGGGATTAGGGATTTTGGATTAAGGGATTAATTACAAAAGATTATGATGCAGTGATTTTGGATTATGGATTATCGATTATGAAAAAGAAATTATAAATTAGAGATTAAAGATTACTGATTAGGGATTTGAGATTTAGGGTTAAGGATCAGAGGTTAAATCTTAGATTTTAAATGATTATAATTATGAGAAGGGCTTTGGGGTTAATAATCAAGGATTATTGATTAGGCATTGGAGATTAAGGATTAGAGATTAGGGATTAGAGAGTAGAGATTATGGATTATGGATTGAGGATTAGGGATTAAAAATTAGGCATTAGGGATTAGGGATTAGAAATTAGGGATGAGAGATTATGGATTAAAGATTAGGGATTAGGGATTAAGATGGATTAAGAAAAATAAATTAGGGATTAAGGATTATGGATTTAGGATTTTGGAGGGATGGATTAGAAATTATAGATTTAAGGATGAGAGATTGGGAATGAAGGGATTTAGAAGTAGGGATTAGAGAATACGGTTTTTGGATTATGAAGAAGAAGGAGAAGAAGAAGAAGAAGAAGAAAAAGAATAAGAACAAGAAGAAGACAAAGAAGAAGAAGAATAAGAAGAAGAAGAATAATAAGAAGAAGAAGATGAAGAATAAGAGGAAGATGAGGAAAAAGAAGAAGAACAAGAACAAGAAGAAAATGAGGAAGAAGAAGAAGAAGAAGAAGAGGAAAACAAGAAGAAAAGGAAGAAGAAGAAGAAGAAGAAGAAGGAGAAAAGGAAGATGAAAAAAAGAAGAATAAGAAAAATTGAAAGAAGAAGAAGAAGAAGGTGAAGAAGTTGAAGAAGAAGAAGATGAATAAGAAGAAGCAAAAGAAGTAATGGAAGATGAAGGGGAAGAAGAAGAAGAAGAAGATGATGAAGAAGAAGAAAGATAAGAGTTTGGGTATTTGGGATTAGGGATTAAGGATTAAGGACTAGGGAGTATGGATTAGAGAATAAGTAATAGGGATTAGAGATTAGGGATGAATGACTTAGTGATTAAGGACTAAAAATAAGGGATTAATTATTAAGGATTAGGGATTTTATATTAAGAATTTAGGATTAAGAATTAGGAACTAGAGAATAAAGATTAGGAATTAGGAATTAGAGATTAGATATTAGAGATATATGATTCAGGATTAAAGATTAAAGATTGGAGATTAGAGATTAAGGGATTATGATTTGTATTAGAGATGAGGAATTAGAGATTAAAGATTAGAAATTAGTGATTAAGGATTATCGATTAAGGATTTAGGATTAGAGATTATGAATAAGATTTATGTATTATAAGTTAGGCATTAAGAATTAGGTATTAGAGATTAGAGTTTAAGGATTAAAGATTAGGGATTAGAGGTTATTAAGTATTGAGGATCTGTGATTAGGGTTTAAAGATTAGGAATTAGGGATTAAGGATTAGAAATTACGGATTAAGGATTAGAGATTAGGAGATTTGTATTAGCAGTTAAATATTAAGTAATGGGGGTTAGGGATTATGAAAAAGGGATATGGGATTAGAGATTAAAGATTATAGATTACGGATTAAGGATTAGGGATTATGGAGTAAGAATGGATTAAGGATTAAGGATTCTGGGTTATAGATTAGAGATTAAGGATTAGGGGTTTGGTATTAGTGATTGAAGTTTAACGATTTGAGATTAGGGATTATAGGGTAAACCTTAGATATTGAATGATTATAATAGGAAAAGGGTTTAGGGATTAGGAATTAGGGATTAATGATTAGGGATTAGGGAACAAGGATTAAAGATTAGAGATTAGAGACAAGAGATTAGGGATTAGGGATTACAGATCATGGATAAAAGATTTGGAATTAAAAATTACGGATTAACGACAGGGATTAGAGATTGGGATGAGAGATTAGAAATTAAGGATTACGGATTAGGGATTAGAGATTAGAGATTAGGGATTAGAGATTAGGGATTAAAGAATAAGGATTAAGGATTAGGGATTTGGGCGGGATGAATTACGAACTATAGATTTAGGGATAAAAGAGTAGGGAGGAAGGGATTTAGGACTAAGGATTAGGGAATAGGGATTAAGGATTACGAAGAAGAAGAAGAAGATGATGATGATGAATAAGAAGAAGAACAAGGAGAAAAAGAAGAAGAAGACGAAAAAGAGGAAGAAAAAGAAGAAGAAAAGGAGAAAAAGAATAAGAAGAAGACAAAAAAAGAAGAAGAACAAGAAGAAAAAGAAGAAAAAGTTTAGGAAGAAGAGGAAGAAGAAGAACAAGAAGAAAATGAAGAAGAAGAAGAAGAAGAAGAAGAAGAAATAGAAGAAGAAGAAGAATAGGAGGAGGAAGAAGAAGAAGAAGAAAAGGAAGAAGAAAAAGAAGATGAAGAAGAAGGAGAATTGTAAAAAGATGAAGTAGAAGTAGTAGAAGTTGAAGAAGCTGAGAAGAAGAAGAAGAAGAAGAAGAAGAAGAAAAGTAAAGGAAGATGAAGTGGTAGAAGAAGAAGAGGAAGAAGAAGATGATGTAGAAGAAGAAATAGATGAAGAATAAGAAGAAGAAGAAGAAGATGGGGAAGAAGAAAGAGAAGGGGAAGAAGAAGAAGAAGGAGAAAAAGAAGTAGAAGAAGAAAAGCAAGTAGAGGAAGACGAAGAGTAAGAAGAGGAAGAAGAAGAACAAGAAGAACATGAAGAAGAAGAAGAAGAAGAAGAAGGGAAAAAAGAAGAAGAGGAAGAAGAAAAAGATGTTGAAGAAGAAAAAGATGATGATGAAGAAGAAGAAAAAGAAGAAGAGGATGAAGAAGGGTAAGAACAAGAAGAGGAAGAAGAAGCAGAGGAAGGAGAAGAAGAAGAAGAGGAAGAAGAAGTGGAAGATGAGGAAGAAGAGGAAAAAGAAGAGGATGATGATGACGAAGAAGAAGAGGAAGAGGAAAAAGAAGAAGAAAAAGAATAGGAAGAACAAGAAGAAGAAAAGAAGTTGAAGAGGAAGAAGTGATGGATTAGGGTTTAGGGATCAGAGGTTAGGGATTAGAGATTAGGGATCAAGGATTTAGTAATGAAGGATTCTGCATTAAGTGTTATGGAATATGGGTTAAAGATTAATGAGGGATTAGGGATTTTGGAGTTAGTAATTAACGATTAGAGTTTAGGAATTAGGGAATAAGGATTAGGGAGTGGGGATTATGGAATAAGTAATAGATATTAGGGATTAGAGAAGAAGAGATTAATGATTAGGGATTATAGATTTAGAATTTAGGATTAAGAATTAGGGATTAGTGAATAAAGATTTAGGAATAAGGATTATAGATTAGAGATTAGGGATGTGAGATTAAAGATTAGATATTAGAAGTTAGAGATTAGGGGATTAGCACTACTATTTAGGATTAAGGATCAGAGATTAAAGATTTGGGGTAAGTGATGAAGGATTAAGGATTAGGGATTAGCGATTATGGATTATTAATAGGGTTTATCTGTTATAGATTAGGGATTAAGGATTAGGTATTAGAGATTAGAGTGATTAAGGGTTAGGTATTAGAGATAAGAGTTTAAGGATTAGAGATTAAGGATTAGAGGTCATTAAACATTAGAGATTAGGGATTAAGAATTAAGGATTAAGAATTTAGGATTTAGGATTGGAGATTAGGGATTATGGATTATGAGATAGGGATTAGCGATTAAAGATTAAGAATTAGGGGTTACAAATTAGGGAATTGAGATTAGAGATTAGAGATTATAGATCAGGGATTAAGGATTAGGGATTATGGAGTAAGGATGGATTAAGAATTGAGGATTATGGATTATAAATTAGAAATAACGGATTTGGGATTAGGTACTAAAGATTAAAGTGTAACGATTAGAGACAAAGGATTAAAGATTAAAGATTAGCTATTAGAGAATATGGATGGATTAGAGACTATGGATTAGGGATTAAGGAGAAAGAAGAAGCAAGAGGGAAGAAGGAAGAAGGAAGAAGGAAGAAGAAGTAGGAAGAAAGAAAATGGGAGAAGGAAGAAAGAAGAAGAAGAAGAGGGAGAAGAAGAGGAAGAATAAAGAAGAAAGAAGAAAGAAAGAAGAAGGAAAAAGGAAGGAGGTAGGATGAAGTAAAAAGGAAGAAGGAAGAAGAAAGAAGAAAGTAGAAAGAAGAAAGAAGAAAGAAGAAAGAAGAACAGAGAAAGAAGAAGAAGAAGAGGAAAAGAACAATAAAAAAAAACAAGGAGAAAAGGAAGAAGTAGAAGAAGATGAGGAGGAGGAAGGAGAAGGACAAGAAGGAGAAGAAGAAGATGAAGAAGAAGAAAAGAAAGAAGAAAAAGAAGAAGAAGAAGAAGGAGAAGAAAAAGAAGAAGAAGAAAAGGAAGAAGATGAAGAAGAAAAAGAAGAGGAGGAAGAAGAAGAAGAAAAGGAAGAGGAAGATGAAGAAGAGGAGCAAGAAGAATAATAATAATAATAATAATAAGAAGAAGAAGAAAAAGAGGAAAAAGAACAAGATTAATAAGAAGAAGAAGAAGAAGAAGAAGAGGAAGAAGAAGAAGAAGAAGAAGTGGATGAAGAAGAAGAGGATGAAGAATTGATTAGCAATTATGGATTATGGTTTAGAGATTTGGGATTAGATAATAGGGATTAAGGATTAGAGAATATGTATAAGCAACTAAGTATTAAGGTTTAGGGATTAACAATTAAAGAATAAAGTGTATGGATTATGGAAATGCAATATGGATTTGGGGATTAAGGATTAAGAACTAGAAATTAAGGATTAGGGTTAAGGAATGAGAGATCGGGGATTAGGGATTGGGGATTAGGGATTAGAGATTAAGGATTAAAGATTATCAATTTAGGATAGATTAGGGATTAAGGATTATGGATTAAGGATTAGGAGGGATGGATTGTGCAATATAGATTAAGAGATGAGAGATTAAGAAGGGAGGGTTTAGGAAGCATGGATTAGGGAATAGGGATTAAGGATTATGAAGAAGAAGAAGGAGAAGAAGAAATTGAAAGAGAAGTAGAAAAACAAGGATAAGAAAAAGAAGAAGAAGAACTAAAAGAAGAAGAAAAGTAAGAAAATAAATAAGAACAAGAAGAAGAAGAAGAAGAAGAAGAAGAGGAGGAGGAACATGAAGAAGGAGAGTTAGAATAAGAGGAAAAAGAAAATAAGGAAGAAGAAGAAGTGAACAAGAAAAAGAAGAAGCAAAAGAAGAAGAAGAAGAAGAAGAAAATGAAAAAAAAGAAAATCAAGAGGAAGATAAAGAAGAAGAAAATAAAGAGAAAGAAGAAAGAGAAGAAGAAGAAGAAGAAGAACAGTAAGAGAAAGAAGAAGAAGAAGAAGGTGAAGTAGTTAAAGAAGAAGAAGATGATGAAGAAGAAGAAGAAGTAGAAGAGGATGAAGAACAAAAATAAGAAGAAGAAGAAGAAGCAAAGGAAGTTGAAGAAGAAAATGAAGAAGAACAAGAAGAAGAGAAGAAGAAAAGTTGATAAAATGAAGAAGAAAAAAATAGGAAGAGGAAGAAGAAGAAGAAGAAGAAGAAGAAGAAGAAGTAGTAGAAGAAGAAATAAAAGAAGAAGAAGAAGAAGAAGAAGAAGAAGAAGTAGAAGAAGAAGAAGAAGGAGCAAGGGTTCAGGAGGGAGGGATTTAGGAGTAAGGTTTGGGGAATAAGGATAAAGGATTACGAAGATGAAGGAGAAGAAGAAGAAGATGATGAAGAAGAAGAAGAACAAGGAGAAGAAGAAGAAGAATAAGAATAAGAATAAGAAAAAGAAGAAGAAGAAGAAAAGGAGCAAAAGAATATCAGTAAGAAGAAGACAAAGAAGAAGAAGAAGAAGAGGAAGATATAAAAGAAGGGGAAGAAGAAGACCAAGAAGAAAATGAGGAAGAAGATGAAGAAGAAGAAGAAGAAGAAGAGGAAGATGAAGAAGTAGAAGATGAAGATGAAAAGGAAGAAGAAAAAGAAGAAGAAGAAGTTGATGAAGAAGAAGAAGAAGAAAAAGAAGTAAAGGAAGATGAAGAGGATGAATAAGAAGAAGAAGGAAAAGAATAAGAATAAGAAGAAGAAGAAGAAGATGAAATTGAAGAAGTAGAAGAAGGAGAAGAAGAAAAAAGAGGAAGAAAAAGAAGAAATAAAAGAGAAAGAAGAAGAAGAAAAAGGAGAAAAAGAAGTAGAAAAGAAGAAGAACAAGTAGAGGAAGAGGAAGAATAAGAAGAAGAGGAGGAAGAAGAAGATGAAGAAGAAGAAAAAGAAGAACATGAAGAAAAAGTAGAAGTAGAAGAAGAAGAGGAAAAAGAAGATGAAGAAGAAGAAAAAGTTATAGAAGAAGAAGAAGAAGAGGAAGAAGAAGAAGAAGAAGGGGAAGAAGAAGAAGAAGAAGAATGAGAAGATAAAGATTAAGAAGAGTAAGAAGAAGAAGAAGAAGAAGAAGAAGAAAAGGAAGAAGAAGAAGAAGAAGAAGAACAACAACAAGAATATTAAGTGAAAGATGAGAAAGAAGGGGAAGAAGAAGAGGACGAAGATGAGGAAGAAGAAGAAGAAGAGGCAGAAGAAGAAGAAGAAGAAGAGGCAGAAGAAGAAGAAGTAGAAGAGGAAGATGAAGAAGTGATGGATTAGGGATCAAAGGTTAAGGATTAGGGATTAGGGATCAGGGATGAAGAAATGAAGTATTAGGCATTCGGTGTTATAGAATGTGGGTTAAAAATTAAAGAGGGATTAGGGATTTAGGAGTTAGCAATTAAGGATTAGAGTTTAGGGGTTAAGGATTAGGAAGTAGGGATTAGGGAATAGGCAATGGTGATTAGGGATTATGGATTTGAGATGAAGGGATTAATGATTAGGGATTATAGATTTTGAATTTAGAATTAGGAATTTGGAATTAGAGAATAAAGATTAAGGATTAAGGATTAAGGATTAATGTTTAGAGATTAGGGATATAAGATTAAGAATTAGAGATTAAAGTTTAAAGATTGGATATTAAGGTTTAAGGATTACGGATTAGGAATTAGAGATTATGAACAAGGATTTTGGATTATAGATTAGGGATTAAGGATTAGATATTAGAGATTAGAGTTTAAGGATTGGTGATTAAGGATTAGGGGTCATTAAAGATAAGGAATTAGGGATTAGGAATTAAGGATTAGAAATCAAGGATTTAGGATTAATGATTAGGGATTAGGGAAGAGGAATTAGTGATTAAAGATTAAGGATTAAGGACTAGGGAGTACGGATTAGGGATTTGTGATCAGAGATTAGGATTATATTTTAGTGATTAAGGATTAGAGGTTATGGACTAAAGATGGATTAGGGATTAGGGATTAAGGATTATGGATTATATATTAGAGATAAGGGATTGGGTATTAGAGATTAAAGTTTAAAGATTAGAGATTAGGATTAGAGGTTGAAGATTAAAGATCAGGGATTAAAAAATTTGGATGGATTAGAGATTAAGGATTAGGGGATAAAGGAGAAGGAAGAAGCAAGAAGCAAGAAGGAAGAAGAAGGAGGAATAAAGAAAAAAGAAGGTGGAAAGAAGAAGAAGAAAAGGGAGAAGAAGAGGAAGAATAAAGAAGAAAGAAGAAAAAAGAAGGAAGATGGAAGAAGGAAGGAGGTAAGATGAAGTAAGAAGGAAGAAGGAAAAAGAAAGAAGAAAGAAGAAAGAAGAATGAGGAAAGAAGAACAAAAGAAGAAGAAGAAGAGAAGAAGAGGAAGAAGAAGAGGAAAACAAGAACAAAAAAAGAAGAACTAGAAGAAGAAGAAGAAAAGAAAGCACATATATAGGAAGAAGAAGAAGAAGAATAAGCAGAAAATGAAGAAGCAGAAGAAGATGATGAAAAGAAAGAAGAAGAAAATGAAGAAGAAGAAGATGATGATGATGAAGAAAAGGAAGAAGAAGAAGAAGAAAAGGAAGACAATCATAAAGAAGGAGAAGAAGAAGGGGAAGAGGAAGATGAGGAAGAGGAGCAGGAAGAAGAAGAAGAAGAAGAAGAAGAAGAAACTACAGAACAAGGAGGAGAAGAAGAAGAAGAATATAAAGAAGACGAAGGGAAAAAAGAAGTGGAAGAAGAAGAAGAGGAGGATGAAGAGATGGATTTGTGATTAGGGATTAGGTTTTAGGGATTAGGGATTATATATTAGCATTTAAAGATTAAGGATGAGAGAATACGAGTTAACAACAGGTATTAGGGTTTAGGGATTAAGGATTAGGGATTAAAGAGAATGGATTAAGGAAAAGTAATGATGATTAGGATTAAGGTTTAAGAATTAAAAATTAATTATTAGGGATTAGGATTGAGAGATAAGAGATTACAGATTAGAGATTAAGGATTAGGGATTATGGATTAAGGGTGGATTAGGGATTAGGGATTAGAGGTTAGAGATTAAGGATTAGGGATTAGGGATTAAGGATTAAGGATTAGAGATTAGGGATTAGGGATTAGAGATTAGGGATTTAGGAGGGATGGATTAGGCATTATAGATTCTGGGATAAGAGGTTAGGGAGCGAGGGATTGAGGAGTAGGAATTGGAGAATAGGGATTAAGGATTTTGAAGAAGAAAGAGAAGAACAAGAAAAAAATAGAAGAACATGGAGGAGAAGGAGAAGAAGAAGAAGAAAAGGAAGAAAATGAATAAGAACAAGAAGAAGATGAAGACGAAGAAGAAAAAGAAGAAGAAGAAAAAGAAGAAGAAGAACATAATAAGAAAATGAGGAAGAAGAGAAAGAGAAGAAGGTGAAGAAGAAGAAACAGAATAAGATGAAAAAGAAGAAGAAGAAGAAAGGGAAAATGAAGAGGAAAAAGAAGAAGAAGAAAAGAAAGGGAAGAAGAAGAAGAAGAAGAAGGAGAAGAAGTAGAAGAAGATGAAGAGGAAAAATAATAACAAGAAGAAGAAGCAGAGGAAGATGAAGAAGCAAAAAGAGAAGAAGAAAAAGAATAGAAGAATAAAAGTTGATGAAGAAGAAGAAGAAAAAATAAGAAAAAGAAGAAGAAAAAGAAGTAGAAGAAGAAGAAGAAGAAGAAGCAGAAGAAGAAGAAAGAGAAAATGAAGAGGAAGAAGAAGAAAAAGAAAAAAAAGGGAAGAAGAAGAAGATGAAGAAGATGAAAGAGAAGAAGTAGAGGAAGATGAAGGGGAAAAATAATAATAAGAAGAAGAAGTAGAGAAAGATGAAGAAGCAAAAAAATGAAGAAAAACAATAAAAGACGAAAAGTTGATGAAGAAGAAAAAAAAGAAAAATAATAAGAAGCAGAAGAAGAAAAAGAAGTAGAAGAGGAAGAAGAACCAGAAGAAGAAGAAGAAGAAGAAGAAGAAGAACATGAAGAAGAAATAGCAGCAGAAGAAGAAAAAGAAGAATAAGAAGAAGGAGGAGGAGCAGAAGAAGAAGAACAATAACAAGTAAAGGAAGAAGAAGAAGAAGAAGAAAAAGAAGAAGAAGAAGATGAAAAGGAAGAAGAAGAAGATGAAAAGGAAGAAGAAGAAGAAGAAGAAAAAGAAGAAGAAGAATAAGAAGAGAAAGAAGAAGAACAAGAAGAGAAAGAAGAAGAAGAAAAAGAAGAACAAGAAGAAGAAGAAGTAGTAGAAGAAGAAGAAGAAAAAGAAGAAGTGTAAGATGTGGAAGAAGAGGGAAAAAAGAAGAAAAAGATACAGAAGAAGAAGAAGAAGAGGAAGAAGAAGAAGAAGAAGAAGAAAAATGAGGAAGTAGAAGAAGAAGAAGTAGGAGAAGAAGAGGAAGAAGTGACGGATAAGTGAATTGGGATAAGGAATTATGGATTAGGGATTAGAATTTAAGGAATAAAGGATTAAGCATTAACTATCAGGGAATATGGGATGAAGATTAAGGATAAAGGGATTAGGGCTTAGGGATTTGGAAGTTTTTCAATTATGGATTAGGGTTTATAGATTAAGTATTAGGGATTGAGAAGTAGGGATTAAGGAATATTTAATAAAGATTAGGGATTAATGATTAGAGATTTAGGATTAAGGATTACAGATGAATGGTTTAATTGTTAAGAATTTGAGATTAAAGGTTAAGAATTAACTGATTAATTATTAAGGATTAGGGATTAGAGATTATGAATTTTGGATTATAGATTAGGAATTAGAGAATAAGAATTAGGGATTAAGGACTAGACATTGAGTATGTAAGATTCAGGATTAGAGATTAAGAATTAGAGATTAAAAGATTAGGATTAGCATGAGAGAATAAGGATTAAGAATTAAAGATTAGGGATTAGTGATTAAAGATTAGAGAATAGTGATTATGGTTTAGAGATTAAAGATTTTGGATTAGGGATTTAGGGTTAGGGATTAGGGATTAGGGATAGAGACTAGAGATTAGAGATTAGGAATTAGAGATTAAGGATTAGGGATAAAGTATTAAGGATTAGGAATTAAAAATTATGGATTAGAGATTGGGGATTAGGGATTAGAGATTAGGAAGGAGAGGATAGAGATTAATGATTATGGAATAGAGATTAAGGATTATGGATTAGGGATTAAGGATATATTATAGATTCGGGATGAAGGGAGTAATGATTAGAGATTAGAGATTTAGGATTAAGAATTATGGGATTAATTACTAAAGATTAAGGATTAGAGATTAGGGACCCAAGATTAGGGATTAGGGATTAAGGATTAAAGATGAAAGTTTAGGGATATAAGATTTAAGATTAGTTAATAGGGATTAAAGATTAAGGGACTAGGGTAAGGATTAGAGACTTAGGATTAAGGTTTAGGGATTAGTGATTAATGATCTAGGATTAAGGATTAGAGATTAGTAAATAAGGATTATAGATTAAGGATTTGGGATTAGAGATTAGAGTTTAAGGAGTTGGAAGAAAGGAGAAAGAAGCAGAAGAAGGAAGAAAGAAGAAGGAAGCTGCAAGAAGAAATAAGGAAGAAAGAAGAAGAGGAAGAATAATGAAGAAAGAAGAAATATGAAGAAGAAGAAAGATGGAAGAAGGATGGAGGAAGGAATAAGGAAGAAGAAAGAAGAAAGAAGAAAGTAGAAAGAAGAAAGAAAGAAGAAGAAGAAGAAGAAGAAGAAGAAGTAAAAATAGAGGAAGAAGAATAACAAGAGAAGAAGAAGAAAGAGAAGAAGAACAAGAATAGGTAGAAGAAGATAAGGAAGAAGAAGAAGAAGAGGAGGAAGAAGAAGAAGAAGAAGAAGAAGAAAAGGAAGAAGAAGAAGAAGAGGAAGAAGAAGAAGAAGAAGAAGAAGAAGAGGAAGAAGAAGAGGAAGAGGAAGATGAGGAGAAGAGGAAGAAAAAGAAGAAGAAGAAGAAGAAAATAAGAAAGATGATGAAGAAGAAGAAGAGGAAGAAGAAGAAGAAGAAGAGGAAGAAGAAGTGGAAGAAAAAGAAGAAGAAGAGGATGAAGAGATGGATTAAGGATTAGGGATTAAAGGTTATGTATTAAGGATTAAAGAAGGAGGGATTAGGGATTAGATGTTAAGGATTGAGGATTAGAGATTAGGGAATATGGATTGCCAACAAGGTATTAAGGTTTGAGGATTAAGAGTTAGGGATTAAAGAGAAGGGGTTGAGAAAAAGTAATGAGGATTAAGGAATAAGGATTAAGAATTAGGGACTAGAGATGAAGGAATTAATGATTTGGGATTAGGGATTTAGCATTATGGGATTAATTACGAAGGATTATGAATAGTGATTTAGGATTAGGGATTACATAAGGGAATAGGGATTAGGGATTATTGATTAGTAATTAAGGATTAGGTATTCGAGATTAAGGATTATAAAGTATGAATTATGGAGTAAGTAATTAGGATTAGGGATTAAGAATTTAATTAATGGGATTAATGATTAGGGATTAGAAACTAAAGTTTAAGTGATTAATAATTAAGGATTGTAGATAAGGTGTTTAAGATTAGGGATTATAGATTAGGAAATAGGGATTAGAGATGAAGGATTAGAGATTTGTGATTAGGGATTCAGGATTAAGGATTACAAATTAGAGATTAGGGATTAGGGATTAGAGATTATGTAATTATAATAAAAATTAGGGACTTGAGATGAATGACTAGGGATTAAGGAGTAAGGGATTAAAGATTTGGGATTACAGATTACAAATTAGGGGGAGAGGGATTGTGGATTATGGATTCAAGATTAGGTATTTGAGATTACGGATTAGGGAGGGTGAGATTAAGTAATAGGCATTAAGGATTAAAGAAGAGACTAGAGATTTGAAATTATGGATTAACAATTAACGATTAAGATTTAGGGATTAAGTATTATAGATTAGGGAGTAGGGTTTAGGGATGAAAAATTAATGATTAGGTATTAGGGATTAGTAATTAAGGATTCAGGTTTAAAGATTAAGAATGACATACAAGGGAGTAAGGATTAAGGAATAAGTAATAAGGATTATGGATTAAGGATGAAGGATTAGGGATTAGGTATGAAGGGATTAATAATTAAGGATTAGGTTTTATGGATTAATGTTTATGGATTAGCAATTAATGTTTAGGGTGAAGAGATTAAGGATTATGGACTAGGGAGAAGAGATTAGGGAATAAGTAATAGGGATTAAGGATTAGGGATGAAGTGATTAATGATTAAGGATTAAAGATTAAAAATTAAAGGATTAATTATTAAAGATTAGTGATTTAGGATTAGGAATTATGGATTAGGGATTTGGGATTCAAGATTAGTATTAGATATTTAAGATTAAGGATTAGGGATTATAGATTAAGGGATTAGGATTAGGGATTGATGATTAATTATTAGTGATTAAAGTTAGAGATTATGGATTAGAAATTACAGATTACATATTATGGATTATAGATTAAGGATTAGGGATTAAGATTAAGTATTAGGTATTAGAGTTTAGAGTTTGGAGATTAGCAAATAGAGATTAGGTATTAAGGATTTAAGCTTAGGGATTAAGAATGGATTAGGGATTTAGGATAAAGGATTAAGGATTACAGATTAAGGACTAAGGAAAAGCTAAAAGGAAGAAGAAAAAAGGAAGAAGATGGAAAAAAGAAGGAAGAAGGAAGAAGAAGGAAGAAGAAAGAAGAAGGAAAAAAGAAGAAGGAAGAAGGAAGAAGAAATAAAGAAGAAGACGAAGAGAAAGAAGAACAAGAAGAAGAAGAAGAGGACAAAGAAGAGGAAGAATAAAGAAGAAAGAAGAAAGAAGAAAGAAGAAAGAAGAAAGAAGAAGGAAGAAAGAAGGATGAAGGAAGAAGGAAGAACAAAGAAGAAGAACAAAGAAGAAAGAAGAAAAAGGAAAGAGGAAAGAAGAAAGAAGAAGAAGAGGAAGAAGAAGAAGACGAAGAAGAAGAAGGAGAAAGAGGAGGAGATGGAGAAGGAGGAGAAGGAGAGCATGAAGAAGATGGAGAAGGAAAGGAAGAAGGTGAAGGAGAAGGAGAATGACAAAGAGATGTTTAAGGAGGAGAAGAAGAAGGAGAAGGAGAAGGAGAAGAATAATAAGGACAAGAATAAGAAGAAGAGAAAGAAGAAGAAGAAGAAAATCAAGAAGATGAAGAAGAAGAGGAAGAAGGAGAGGAAGAAGAAGAACAAGAAAAGTAGAAAATGATGTAGAAGAAAGGGAAGAAGAAGAAGAAGAAGTGTAAGATGAAGAAGAAGAAGTGTAAGATGAAGAAGAAGAAATGGATGTTGAGGAAGAAGAGGATAAAAAAGAAGAAGATGATTAGGAAGAAGAAGAAGAAGAGGAGAAGGAGGAAGAAGAAGAAGAAGAAGAGGAAGAAGAAGAAGAGGAATAGGAAGAAGAGATGGATTAGGGATTAAGGGTTATGAATTTTTGATTGAGGAGGAAGGGATTATAGAGTAGGTGTTAGAGAGTAAAGATTAGGGATTAGAGTTTAGAGAATAGGGATTAGGGATTATGGATAAGTGATGAGGGATTAGGGTTTAGAGATTAAGGATTAGGGATTAGAGGGTTGGGATTAATGAATAAGTAATTGGGATTATGGATTAAGGATTCGAGATGAAGAGATTATTAATTAAAGATTAGGGATTAGAGATTAGTGATTAGGGAATTGGGATTTATCATTGGGGATTAGGAATTAGAAATTAGGGATTCGAGATTAAGCGATTATAATTATCTTTATTGATTAAGGAATAGGGATTAGGGAGGGAGGGATCAGGGATTTAGGACTGTAGAAGATTAGGGAGGGAGGGATTAGGATTCAAGATTAGGTATTAGTGACTAAAGAGGGACAGATGAAATGTTAGGAATTGTAAATTAAAGATTAAAGACAAGGGATTAGGGATTTGGATTAAGGATTAAGGATTGGAGATTAGAGATTAGGGATTTGGGATTTAGGGTTAGATATTAGAGATAAGAAATTAGAGATTAGAGATTAAGTAATCAGGATAAGGATTAGGATAAAAGATTAGGGATTAGAGATTTGGTATTATGGATTACAAATTAAGGATTAGGTATTATAGATTATAAACTAAAAATTAAGGATTAGAAATTAGGTATTGGGATTAAGGTTTAGAGATTAGATATTAAAGAATAGAGATTAAGGATTAAGGATTTGGAATTAGGGATTAAGGATTAAGGATAAATTAGGGATTAGGGATTATGGATTAAGGAAAAGGGAGAAGGAAGAAGAAAAAGAAGGAAGAAGGAGGAAGAAGAGGAAAAAAAGAAGTGGAAGAAGAAGACAAAGAAGAGGAGAAGAAGAAGAAGACAAAGAAGAGGAGAAGAAGAAGAAGAATAATAATAATAAGAAGAAGAAGAATAAAGAAAACGATGAAGAAGAACAAAGAAACAAGAAGAAATAAAGAAGTAAAAGAAAAGAACAAGAAAGAAGAAGAAAGAAGAAAGAAGAAAGAAAAAGGAAGAAGGAAGAAAGAAGAAAGAAGAAGCAAGAAAGAAAAAAGAAGAAGGAAGAAGGAAAATGGAAGAAGTAGAGAGGAAAAAAGAAGAAAGAAGGAAGGAGGAAGGAAAAAAAATAAGAAAGAAGAAATATCCAAGCAAGATGAAGAAAAAGAACGAGAAGGAGAAGGAGAAGGAGGAGGAGATGGAGGAGAAGGAGAAGGAGAAGGAGAAGGAGAAGGAGGGGTAGGAGAAGGTAATGGAGATGGATAAGGAGAAGGAGATGGAGGAGCAGGAGAAGAAGAAGGAGAAGAAGAAGAGGAAGAAGAGGAAGAAGATGAAGAAGAAGAAGAAGAAGAAGAAGTAATTGAAGGAGAGGAAGAAGAAGAAGTAGAAGAGGAGGAAGTAGAAGTAGTAGAAGAAGAAGAAGAAGAGAAAGAAGAATAAGTAGTAGACGAAGAAATAGTAGTAGAAAAAGAAGAAGGAAAAGAAGGAGTAGAAGAAGAAGAAGAATAATTATAAGAAGAAGAAGAAATAAAAGAGGAAGAAGAAGAAGAAGAAGGAGATGAAGTAGAAAAAAAAAAGTGAAAGAAGAAGAAGAAAAAAAAGAACAAAAATAAGTAGAGGAAGAATAAGAAGAAGAAGAATAATAAGAAGAAGAACAAGAAGAAAAGAAGTAGAAGATGAAGAAGTCATAGTAGCAGTAGTAGTAGTAATAGTAGAAGAAGAAGAAGAAGAAGAAGAAGAAGAAGAGGAAGAAGAAGAAGAAGAAGAAGAAAAAGTGGAAGATGAAGAAGAAGAAGAAGAAGCGAAAGATGAGGAAGAAGAGGAACAAGAAGTAGAGAAAGTTTATAAAGAAGAAGAAGAAGAAGACATTGATAAATAAGAGGTAGAAGAGATGGATTAGAGATTAGAGGTTAGGGATTAGGGATTAGGGATTAAGGAATGAAGGATTGGGGATAAGGATATGGGAATATGGATTAAGAATTTAGGAGGGTGGGATTCAGGATAAAAGATTGACGATAACAATTAGGGATTAAGGATTCGTGAATAGGGATTAGGGAATAAGTAGTAGAGATTAGAGGTTAGGGATTAGGGATTAAGCATTACTGATTAGAGTTTAAAGACTAAGGATTAAGGGATTAATTATTAGGGATTAGAGATTAGGCATTAAGAATTAAGAGATTAATTATTAAGGATTAGGAATTAGAGATTAGTGTTTTAGGGTTAGGGATTAAGGATTAGAGAATAGGGATTAGGGATTAAAGATTAAATATTAGAGATTAGTGATGCAAGATTTAGGATTAAAGATTAATGATTAGGGATTATAGATTAGGGATTAGGATTATTATTAGAGATTAAGGTTTATGGATTAAGGATTAGTCATTAGTGGTTAAGGATTGAGATTAGAGATTATGGATTATAGATTAGGAATTATGGATTAGATATTTTGGATTACCATTTAAAGATTAGAGATTAAGGATAAGGGATTAGTGGTTAAAGATTAAGGATGGATTAGTGATTAAAGATTAAGGATTAAGGACTAAGGAGATGGAGGAATGAAGAATGAAAAAAGAAGAAAGAAGAAAGAATGAAGAAGAAGAGGAGGAGGAAGAAGAAAAGGAAGAAGAAGAAGAAGAGGAAGAAGAGGAAGAGGGAGAAGAAGAGGAATAATAAAGAAGATGGAAGATGGAGAAAGGAAGAAGGAAGAAGGAAGAAGGAAGAAGGAAGAAAAAAAAAGAAAGAAGAAAGAAAGAAAGAAAGAAAGAAAGAAAGAAGAAGAAGTAGAAGGAGAAGAAGAAGAAGTAGAAGTTAGAGAAGGAGAAGGAGGACGATGAGAAGGAGGGGGAGAAGGACAAGGAGAGGGAGAAGGAGAAGGAGAAGAGAAGGAGAAGGAGATGGAGAAGGAAATGTAGAAGGAGAAGGAGAAGGACAAAGACTAAGAGTAGCAGAAGGTGAGGAAGAAGCAGAAGGAGAAGGAGGAGGAGGAGAAGAAGAAGAAGAAGAAAAGGAAGAAGTTGAGCAATAAAATGAACACGAAAAGAAGAAGAAGAAGAGGAAGAATATAAGAGTCAGAAGAGATGGGTCAGGGATTAAGGATAAAATTTTAAGGATTAGGGATTAGGGGCTAAAGAGTGAAGGATTAGAGATAAGGTATCGAAGAATTTAGATTAAAGATTAGGGATAGATAGATTAGGGATTAGGGATTAGTGATTAGGGATTAGAGATTTGGGAGTTAGCAATTATGGATTTAGATTTAGGGATTTAGTATTAAGAATTTGAGAGTAGGGATTAAGGAATAAGTAATAGGGATTAAAGATTAGAGATTAGGGTTTATGGATTAGAAATAAGCGATTAAAAGAAAGGTTTAATAATTAGGGATTAGAGAATAGGAATTGGGAGTTTGAGGTTTAATTATTAAAGATTAAGGATTAAGGATTGGAGATTAAGGAATAGGGATGAAGGATTAAGGATTAGAGATTTGTGATTAGGGATTTAGGATTTAGGGTTTAGAGATTAGAGATTAAGGATTAGAGATTATTGGATTTGCATTAGCATTAAAGGTTAAGGATTTGTGATTAAGGATTAGGGATCAAGAATTAGGAATTAAGGATTAGGGATTAGATTTTAGGGATTAGAGATTAGGGATTAAAGGTTAGAGATTAAAGATTAAGAAATTAAGATTCGTTATAGACTAAGGATTAGGGATTAAGGATTGTGGATTAAGGATTAGGGATTAAGGATTTGGGAGATAGAAGAAGGAAGGAGAATGATGGATGCAAGAAGAAGAAAGAAGAAGAAAAATAGGAAAAAGAAGAGGAAGAAAAAGGTGAAGAAGAGGAAGAAGAAGAGGAAGAATAAAGAAGGAAGAAAGAAGGAAAAAATAAGAGGGAAGAAGGAAGACAGGAGGAAGAAGGAAGAAGGAAGAAGGAAGGATGATGGAAGAATGAAGAAGGAAGAAGTTAGAAGAAAAAAGAAACAAGAAAGAAGAAAGAAGAACGAAGAAAGAAGAAAGAAAAAAGAAGATGATTAAGATGAACAAGAAGAATAAGGAGAAGGAGAAGTAGAAGAAGGATGAGGAGAAGGTGTTGAAGGAGGAGGAGAAGGAGATGGAGAAGGAGAAGAAGAAGCAGATGGAGAAAGAGAAGGACAAATAAATGGAGAATGAGTAAGAGAAGGAGAAAGGGAAGAAGAAAGGGAAGGAGAAAGATAAAGAGAAGAAGAAGAAGAAGAAGAAGAAGAAGAAGAAGCTGAAGAAGAAGAAGAAGAAGAAGAAGAAATAAAAGAAGATGAAGATGATGATGATGAAGAAGAAGAAGAAGAAGAACAAGAGGAAGAAGAAGAGGAATAAGAAGAATAAGAAAAGAAGGAGAAGAAAAAGAAGAAGAAGAGGAAAAAGAAGAGGAAGAAGGAGAAGAAGAAGAAGAGGAAGACGAAAAAGAAAATGAAGAAGAAGAACAACAACAAGAAAACAAAATACTTGAAGAAGAAGAAGAAGAACAGGAAGAAGAAGAGGAACTAGAGGAAGAAGAGAGGAAGAAGAAGAGGAAGAAAAAGAAGTGGAAAAGAAGAAGAGAAGGGTTAGGGATTACAAATTAAGGACGGAGAGATTAGGGATTATAGGTTACAAATTAAGAGGGAGGGATTAAGGATTAGAGATTAGGTATTAGGGAATTAGGATTAGGGAGCCAAGGATTAGGTATTAGGCATTAGGGTTATTGATTAAGGATTAGGGATTAGAGATTTGCGATTAGGCATTAGGGTTTAGGGATTAAAGATTATAGATTAGGAAGTTAGAATTGGGGAATAAGTAACATGAATTAGGGAGTAAGGATTCAGAATTAGGGATTAAGGATGAAAGGATTAATGATTAAGGATTATAGATTTGGGATTAAGGATTAAAAGATTAATTATTAAAGATTAGAGATTTAGAATTAAAGGTTATGGATTAAAGAATAGGCATTAGGGATTAGAGATTAGTGATTAAGGATTTAGGATTAAGGGTTAGGTATTTGAGATTAGGGATGAGGGATTAGAGAATATGGATTAGTGATTAAGGGTTAAGGATTAGAGATTAAGGATTGGAGATTAGGGATTAGGGATTATGGATTATTAATTATGGATTATAGATCGGGAAGTAAGGATCAAGAAGGACAAAGAAGTAGAAGATGTGGAGGAAGAATAAGAATAAGAAGAAGAAGAAGAAGAAGAGGAAGAGGAAGAGGAGGAATAAATAAAAAATAAGAATGAAAGAGATGGAAGAAGGAAGAAAGAATTAAGGAGGAATGAACGTGTAAGGAAGAAGGAAGATGGAAGAAGAAAGAAGAAAGAAGAAGAATTAGAAGAAGTAGAATGAGGAGGAGGAGGACAAGGAGATGAAGAACAAGAAGGAGAAGTAGAAGGAGAAGGAGAAGACTAAAGATAAGGAGAAGGAGAAGAAGAATATGAAGAAGAAATAGAAGAAGAAGAATAATAAGAATAGTAAGAAGAAAAAGATGAAGAAATAAAATAATAATAATATTAATAGTTAGAAGAAGAAGAAGAAGAAGAAGAAGAGAAAGAAGAAGAGGAAGAAGAAAAACAAGAAAAGAAGAAATTGGAGAAAAAGGAGAACAAGGAGAAGAAGAAGAGAAGGAAGAACAAGTTGCAGAAGTAGAAGAAGAAGATATAGAAGAAGAGAAAGATTAAGAGGAAGAAGAAGACGAAAAAGAAGAAGAGGAAGAAGTAGGAGAAGAAGAAGAAGAAGAAGAAGAAGAAGAAGATGAAGAAGAAGAAGAGGAAGATTGGGAAGATGAGGAAGAAGAAGAAGAAGAGGAAGAAGAAGAAAATGAAAAAGATAAGGAAGAAGTAATTAAGGATTAAAGGTTAGGGGTTGGGGATTAAGGATTAAGGTTGGAGGGATATAAGTTTAGGTGTTAGGGATTAAGGATTATAAATCAAGGATTAAGGATTAAGGATTAAGGATTAGGAATTAAGGATTAAGGTGTGGAATAAGTAAAAGGAATTTGGGATTAAGGATTAGGGATTAGAGATTAGGGTTAAGGATTTGGGCTGAAGAGATTAATAATTAGGGATTAGGAATTAAGGGATTACATGCTAAGGATAAAGTATTAAGGATTTAGGATTAGGGATTACGAATTAGAGAATAGGGATTATGGATTAAAGATTAGAGATTAATGATTAAAGATTGGATTCAAGATTATTAATTAAAGATTAAGGATTAGGAATTGAAGATTAAGTGATTATGATTAGGATGAGGGATTAGTGATTAGGGATTAAGAATTAGAGATTAATGATTAAAGGTTTGTGATTAAGGAATATGGATTACATATTAGTTATTAGGTATTAGGGATCAAGGTTTTAGGATTAAAGATTAAGGATTAAGGATTATGTATTAGGGATTAAGGATGAATTAGGGATTAGAGGTTAAGGATCAGGGATTATGGATTAAGCTAAAGGATTAGAGATTAGGGATTAGGGATGAGAGATTAAGAAAGGATGGATTAGGGATTACAGATTAAATATTTTTAGTAAAAGATAAGGTAGGGAGGGGATAAGGTGTAGGGATTAGGAAATAGGGATTAAGTATTATGAAGAAGAAAAAGGAGAAGAAGTAGAAGAAGAAAAAAAAGAGAAGAACAAGGAGAAAAAGGATTAGAGGAAGTAAAAGAAGAAGAAGTTCAAGAAGAAGAAGAAGGAGAAGAGGAAGAAGAAGATGGTAAGGAGAAGGACAAGAAGAAAGAGGACAACGAGGAGGAGAAGAAGATAAAAAAAGAAGAAGAACAAGAACAAGAAGGAGAAGAAGAAGTACATGAAGAAGAAAAAGAAGAGGAAAAGGAAGAAGAGTAAAATGAAGAAGAAGAGGAAGAAGAAGAAGAAGAAGAAGAAAAGAAGAAGAAGAAGAAAAGAAGAAGAAGAAGAAGAAGAAAAAGAAAAAGAAGAGGAGAAAGAAGAAGTAGAAGAATAGGAGAAGAAGAAGAAGAAGAAGAAATAGAAGTAGAAGATGAAGAAGAAAGAAAAGAAGAAAAAAGAGGGAGTAGAAGATGTAGAAGAATAAGAAGAAGAAGAATTAGAAGAAGCTGAACAATATGAATAAGAAGTAAAAGAAGAAGAAAATAGTTTATGAATAAGGGAGGGATGGCTTAAACATCTTGTATTGTGGATTTATGATTAGGGATTAAAGATGTATTAGGAATTTGAGGTCAAGTATTAGAGATTAGGGATTAAGGTTTAGAGTTTAGGAATTATTTATTTAGGATTAGCTATTAGTTTTAATGTTTATAGTTTGTTGATCCAAGACTATGGGTTGAAAGTTAGGGAGACGGGGTTAAAGGATTAGGGTTTAGGGATTAGGTATTAGGGATTAGGGACTTAGGAGTTAACAATTAGGGATTAGGGTTTAGGTGTTACGAATTAGGGATTAGAGATAAGAGAATAATTAATAGGGATTAGGTATTAGTGATTAAAGATTATGTATTAGGGATTAGAGATTAGGCATAAAGGGATAAATTATTAAGGATTAGAGATTAGAAATTAAGAATTAAAATATTAATTATTAAGAATTAAGGATTAGAAACTAAGGACTTAAGGCTAAGGTTTAAGAATTAGGAAATAATGATTTGGAATTAAGGACTTAAAATTAGAGATTAGGGTTGCAAGATTAAAGATTAGAGATTAAATGATTAAGATTAAGACTATTGATTAGGGATTAGCGATTAATGATTAAGGGTTAGAGATTAGATATTAAGGATTAAGGATAATAAATTGTAGATTAAGGATTAAGGACTAGGGATTAGGTATTATGGATTAAGTTTAGGGATTAGAGATTAGAGGTTAAAGATTAAAGATTAGGGATTAGACATTAAGAATGGATTAAGGATTAAGGATTAGAGATTAAGGATTAGGCATTTGAGAGAAGGAAGAAGGAAGAAGGGAGAGAAAGGAAGAATAAAGATGACAGAAGGAAGAAAGAAGAAGAAAGAAAGAAGAAAAAGGAGAGGAGGAAGAAGAAGAAAAAGAAGAAGTTGAAGAAGAAGAGGAAGAAGAAGAGGAAGAATAAAGAAGAAAGAAGGAAGAAGGAAGAAGGTAGAAGGAAGAAGGAAAGAGGAAGGAAGAAGGAAGAAAGAAGAAAGGAGAAAGAAGAAAGTAGAAAGTAGAAAGAAGAAAAGAGAATGAAGAAAGAAGAAGAAGAAGAAGGAGAAGAAGGGGAAGTAGAAAGAGAAGGAAGATGAGGAGAAGAAGGAGAAGGAGAAGGATAAGGAGAAGGTGAAGGAGATGGAGAATGAGAAAGGGATGGAGAATTAGTAAGAGAAGGAGAAGGAGAAAGAGAAGGAGAGAGACAAGGAGAAGAAGAAGAAGAAGACGAAGAAGAAGAAAAAGAAGAGGAAGAAAAGGAAATGGAAGAAGAAGAAGAAGAGGAAAAGTAAGAAGAAGAAGAAGAAGAAGAAAAGAAGAAGATGTAGAAGAAGAAGAAGAAGAAATAAGGGAACAATAAGAAGAAGAAGAGGAGAAGGAAGATGGGGAAGAAGAGGAAGAGGAAGAAGAAGAAGAAAATACGGAGGAAGAAGAATAAGAAGAGGAAGAAGAAGAAGAGGAAGAGGAAGAAGAAGAAGAAGAGGAAGACAAAGAGGAGGAAGAAGAAGAAGAGGAAGCAAGGATGGATTAGGGATTAGGGCTTAAGGATTAAGAATTATGAATTAAGGAGGAGGTTTAGAGATTAGAGAATGTAGATTATAGAATAGGGAGGGAGGGATTAAGGATTAGAAATTAGGTATTGGGGATTATGGATAAGGGATTAAGGACGCTGATTAGGTATTAGCATTTGGGAATGGGGATTATAGATAAGGAATTAGGGATTTGGGTATAGGGATTGAAGATTATTTATTAAGGAGTAGGCATTACAGAATAGGTAATAGGGATTAGGGATTACATATTAGAGGTGAGGGATGAAGGGATTAATGATTAGGGATTAAGAATTATGGATTATAGATTAAGGGATTAATCATTGAAGATTAGGGATTTAAGAGTAAGAATTATAGATTAGGCAATAGGGATTAGGAATTTGAGATTCATTATTAGAGATTTAGGATTTAAAATTAGGTATTAGAGATTAGGAATTAGAGGTTGAGGGATTAGGATTAGCGATAGGGATTACAAATTATTGTTTAGAGATTAGGCATTTATGATTAAGAATTAGGGATTATGGATTAAATATTAGAGATTAGGGTTTCTAGATTATATATTATAGATTAAGGATTGTGGATTAAAAATTAGGTATTAGGGCTTAAGGATTAGAGATTAGAGTTGTAGAAATAGAGATTAGGGAATAAGGTTTAGATTTTAGAGATTAAGGATGGATTAAAGATTAAGGATTAAGGTTTAGGCATTAGAGAATAAGGAGAAGAAAGAAAGAAGAAGGAAAAAGGTAGAAGAAGAAGAAGGAAAAAGAAAGAAAAAGAAGAAAAGTAAAAAAGGAAGAAGAAGAAGAAGAAGAAGAAAAGGAAGATGAAGAGGAAGAGTAAAGAAGATAAATGAAAGAAGAAAAAAAAAAGAAGAAGAAAGAAAGAATAAGGAAGAAGGAAGGTGGAAGGAAAAGGAAGAAAAAAAAAGGAAGAAGAATGAAGAATGAACAAAGTATAAAGAGGAAAGAAGAAGGAAGAAGAAGAAGAAGAAGAAGAAGAAAGAGAAGGAGGAGGTCATGAAGAAGGAGGAGGGGATGGAGAAGGAGAACAAGAAAGAGAAGGAAAAGGAGATGCATAAGAAGAAGGAGAAGGAGGAGAAAAAAGAGAAGGAGAAGGAGAAAGATAAGGGAAAGGAGAATGAGAAGAAGAAGGAGTAGAAGGAGAAGGAGAAGGAGAAGTAGTAGAAGAATAAGATGTAGTAGAAGAAGAAGAAGAAGAAGAAGTAGAAGTACAAAAAGAAGGAGAAGAAGAAAAAAAGAAAAAGAAGAGATAGAAGAAGAAGTAGAAGAAGAAGATGATGACTAATAAGAAGAAAATGAAGAAGAAGAAGTGGAAGAAAATGAAGAAGAGGAAGAAGTAGAAGGAAAAAGGAAGAAGAAGAGGAAAAAGTGAAAAAGGAAGAAGAAGAAGAAGAAGAAGAAGAAGAAGGAAAGGAAGACAAAGAGGAAGAATAAAGAAGAAAGATTAAAGAAGAAAGAAAAAAGAAGAAGAAAGAATGTACAAGGAAGAAGGAAGGTGGAAGGTAGTAGAGAGAAGGAAGAAAGAAGAAGAATAAAGAATGAAGAAAGTACAAGGAAGAAAGAAGAAGGAAGAAGAAGAATAAGAATAAGAAGTAGGAGAAGGACGTGGAGAAGGAGAAGGAGAAGGAGATGCATAAGAAGAAGGAGAAGGAGAAGGAAGAGAAGAAAAAGAAGGAGAAGGAGAAAGATGAGGGAAAGGAGAATGAGAAGAAGGAGAAGCAATAGAAGGAGCAGAAGAAAAAGAAGACGAAGAAATAAAAAAAAGAAGAAGAAGAGGAAAAAGAAAAATAAGAAAAGAAGAATAATGAAAAAAAGAGCAAGGAGGGAAAAGAGAAGAAGAGGAAGAAGAACTGGAAGAAGAATTAGAAGTAGAAGAAGAATAAGAAGTGGAAGAAGAATAAGAAGTAAATAGAGATTAAGGTTTTGGGATTAAGGTTTATGGATTTGGGAATAGGGATTGAGGAATAAGTAATAGGGATTAAAGATTAGGGAATGTTGATTAATTATTAAAAGATTAATGATCAATAATTAGAGATTAGAGATTAAGGGTTAACTACTAAAAATTATGAATTAGGGGTTTAGGAATAGGAATTACGAATTAAAGAATAGGGATAAGGGGTTTAGGATTAGAGATTATTGGTTAGGGATTTCAGATGTAGGTTTAAGAATTAAAGATTAAGGATTAAGGATTAAAGATTAAGCAATTATAATTAACATTAAGGATTAGGAATTAGGGATTTGAGATTAAGGAAAGGGACTAAGGATTTGAGAATATAGATTATAGATTAGGGAGAGAGGGATTGGATATTTGAGATTAGGTGTTGGGGATTAGGGATTTGTTATTAAGCATTAAGGATTAGGGGTTAGGGTTATGGATTAAGGATTACAGATTAGAGATTAGAGATTATGGATACCAATTAGGGATTAAGGTTTAAGGATTAAAGATTATAGATTAGGAAGTGGGAATTATAAAATAAGTAATAAAGATTAGGGATTAAGGATTAAGGATAAGGGTTAGGGATTAGGGATTAGTGATGCTTGGTTAATGATTAGGGATTATGGATTAAAGATTAAGAGATTATTTATTAAAGATTAGAGATTTAAGATTGAGGATTATGGATTAGGGAATAAGGACTAGGGATTAGGGATTAGAGAATAATTATTAATTATTTGTGATTTAGGATTAGATATTAGAGATTAGGGATTAGGGATTAGGATGAGAATTGAGGATTAGAGAATAGGGATTCAGGATTAGGGACTAATGATTAAGGATTAGGGATTAATGGTTAAGGATTACATATTAGGGATTAGGTATTATGGATTGTAGATTAGGTTTTAGGAATAAGGTAACAGGGATTAAGTTTTAGAGAATAGATATTAAAAAATAAAGATTAGGGATTAAGAATTAGGGATTAAGGATTAAAGATGGATTAGAGATTAAGGATTATGAATTAAGTATTAGGAATGAGGGATGAAAGATTAGGGCATAGGGATTAGAGATTAGGGAATATGGATTACGAATTAGGAATGAGGGATTGAAGATTTGAGATTAGGTATTAGGGATTATAGATTAAGGATTATGGGGGGAGGGATTAGGTATTTGGCATTAGGGATTAAGGATTATGGATAAGCAGTTAGAGATTAGGATTTAGGGATTAAGAATTACAGATTAAGTAATAGGCATTAGGGAATAAGTAATTAGGATTAGGGATTATGGATTAAGGATTAGGGATATGGCATTAGAGATGATAGGATTAATGATTAGGGATTAAGAATTGATTATTAAAGATTAAGGATTTAGAATTAGGGATTATGGATTCAATAATATGGATTAGGGATTAAGGATTAGAGATTTGTGAATAGGGATTAGAGGTTTAGGATTAGGTATTAAAGATTAGAGATTAGGGATTAGAGATTAACGGATTAAGATTAGGGTTATGGATTAGAGATTAGGGATTATGGATTAGAGATTAGTGGTTAAGGATTAAAGATTAGAGATTAAAGATTAAATATTAGGGATTAGGGATTACAGATTATAGATTAGGGAGTAGGGATTACGAATTAAGTGTTAAGGATTAGGGATTAAAGATTAGAGTTTAAAGAATAGACTTTAGAGATTAAGAATTTGGTATTAAGGATTAAGATTGAACTAGGGATTAAGAATTAAAAATAAGGAATTAGAGATTAGGGATTAAAGATTGGGGAATAAAGAGAAGAAAGAAGGAAGAAGGGAGAAGAAGAAAGAATAAAGAAGAAGAAGGAAGAAGAAAGAAGAAAGAATGAAGAAGAAGAATAAGAGGAAGAAGAAAAGGAAGAAGAAGGGGAAGAATAAAGAAGAAAGAAGAAACAAGAAAGAAGAAAGAGGAAAGAAGGAAGAAGGAAGAAGGAATGTGGAAGGAAGAAGAGAGAAGGATGAAGAAAGAAGAAAGAGGAATGAAGAATGAAGAATGAAGAATGAAGAATGAAGAAAGAAGATTAAGGAGGAGAAGCAGAAGGAGAAGGAGGAGGAGGACAGGGAGCATGACTAAGAGAAGGAGAAGGAGATGGAGAAGGAGATGGAGGAGCAGGAGAAGGAGAAGGAGAAGGAGGTGGAGAAAGACAAGGAGAAAGAGAAGTAGAAGAAAAAAGAGAAGGAGAAAAAGAAGAAGAAGAAGAAGAAGAAGAAAAAGATGAAGAAGAAGAAGAAGAATAAATACAAGAAGAAGAAGTAGGAGAAGGAGAAGAAGAAGAAAAATAAGAAGAAGAAGAAGGGGAAGAACAAGAGGAAGAAGAAGAACAAGAAAAGAAGGAGAAAATGTTGAAGAAGAAGAAGAAGAGGAAGAAGAAGAAGAAGAAGAAGAAGAAGAGGAAGAGGAAGATGAGGATGAAGCAAAAGAAGGAACTGATGAACTAGAAAAAGAAGAAGAGGAAGAAGTGGAAAAAGAAGAAGGGGAAGAAGAAGAAGAAGAAGTAGAAGAAGGAGAGATGGACAAATGATTAAGGATTAGGGGTTAGGGATTTGGGTTTAGAGATTAGGGATTAAGGAGAGAGGGATTAGGTATTAGGTGTTAGGGATTAAGGATTAAGTTTTAGAGATTAGAGCTTACGGATTAATAATTAGGGATTAGGGTTTGGAATTAACGATTATGGATTTGTAGCAAGGATTATGGAATAAGTAATAGGGATTATGGATTAAGGAGTAAGAATTAAAGATTAGTGATGAAGGGATTAATGATTATGGATAAAGGATTAGGGATGAAGGATTAACTTATTAATTATTAAGAGTTGCAAATTAGTGATTTAGGACTATGAATTATTAATTAAGGATTAGGGAATAAGGTTTTGAGATTATTAATAAGTGATTTGAGATTCAAGATTAAAGATTAAACAATTATAATTCGATTGGAGACTAGGGATTTGGGATTTAGCATTGAGGTGGGAGGGATTATGGATTTTGGAATACAGAGTATGGGTTAGGAAGGTAAGGTATGTGGATTTGAGATTAGGTATTAGGGAATAAGGATTAGGAAAGGAGGGATTAAGTATTAGTTATTGATAGTTGGTGATTAATGATAAGGGATTAAAGATTAAGTATTATTAATTAGTAAGTAGGGATTAGGGTTTAAGGATTAAGGAATATGGATTAGGGAGTAGGGATTAAGGAATAAATAATATGGAATTGGGATTAAAGATTAAGGACTAGAGACTAGGGATGAAAGGATTAATGATTAAGGATTTTGGGTTATGGATTAATGATTAAAGGGTTAATTATTAAAGATTAAGGATTACAGATTAAGGAATATAGATTAGGAATGAGGGATTAGAGATTAGTGATGAAGGATTTGGAATTCAAGATTAGATATTAGAGACTAGAGATTAGGGATTAGAGATTAAAAGATTACCATTAGGATTAGTGATTAAATAGTAATAAATTAGGATTAGAGATTAAGGATTAGAGATTAGAGATTAGGTATTATGGATTATAGATTAGAGATTAGGGATTAGGAATTAGGTATTTAGAATTAAGGTTTAGAGATTAAAGATTAAGGCTTAAAGATTAGGGATTGGGGATTAAGGTTGGATTATAGATTAAGGATTATGGATTAGGGATTATTAATTAAGGAAATCAGAGAAGGAAGAATGTAGAAGGAAGAAAAAAGAAGAAGGAAGAAAGAAGAGGGAAGAAGGAAGTAGAAATAATGAAGGAAGAAGAAGATGAGTATGAAGAGGAAGAGGAAAAAGATGAGGAAGAAGAAGAGGAGGAAGGTGAAGAGGAAGAATAAAGAAGAAACAAGAAAGAAGATAGAAGGAAGAAATAAAAAGGAAGAAGGAAGAGGGAAGGTGGAAGGTTGAAGGAAGAAGGAAGAAAGAAGAAGATAGAAGAAAGAAGAAAGAAGAAAGAAGAAATAAAAGGAAGAAAGAAGAAGAAGAAGAAGAAGAAGTTGAAGGAAAAACAAGAGGACATGGTGGAGGTGGAGGAGAAGGAGAGGGAAAAAAGAGGAGGAGATGGAGAAGGAGAAGGAGAAGTAGAAGGAGGAGAAGGAGGAGTTAGACAAGGAGAAGGAGAACGAGAAAGACAAGGATAGGGACAAAGAGAAGAAGGAGGAGTAGAAGAAGAAGGTGGAGAAGAAGAAAATAAAGAAATAGAAGAAGAAGAAGAAGAAAAAAATGAAGAAGAAGAAGAAGAGGAAGAAGTAGAGGAAGAAGAAGAACAAGAAAAGAAGAAGAAGGAAAAAATAAGAAGAAGAAGAGGAAGAAGAAGAAGAGGATGAAGAAGAAGTAGAAGAAGAAGAAGAAGAAGAAGTAGAAGAAGAACAATAAGAAGAAGAAGAGGAAGATAAGGAACAAGATGATGAAGAAAAAGAAGATGAGGAAGAAGAAGAAGAAGAAAAAAAGCAAAAGAAGAAGAGGAGAAAGAAGAAGAAGAAGAAGAAGAAGAACTAGAAGAAGAAGAAGAGATGGATTAAGGATTAGGAATTAAAGGCTAGAAATTAATGATTAAGGAGAGAAGAATTAAGTATTAGGTGTTAGGATTAAGGATTGGGGAGTAGTGATAAAGGATTAAGGATTATGGATTGTCAATTAGTGATTATGGTTTATGGATTAAGAATTATGGATTAAGGAGTTAAGATTATGGAACTAGTAATAAGTATTAGAGATTATGGATCTACGATTTAGGATTAAGGATTAATGACAGAATGATTAGGGATTAAAGATTAAAAATTAAGGATTAAGAGATTAATTACTAAATATTGTTGATTAGGGATTTAGGATTAGAGATTATGGATTACAGAATAAGGATAAGGGATTAAGGATTAGAGATTATTGATTAGGGATTTGGGATGTAGGATTATGGATTAGAGATTAAGGATTAAGTATTAGAGGTTAAGAAGTATAGATTTGTGATTGAGGGAGTGATTAATGATTTAGGAATACATATTATGAATTAGGAAGGGAGTTATTGGTGATTTAAGATTAGGTAACAAGGATTAGGGATTATTGATTAGGGCGGGAAAGATTAGATATTATGCATTAGGGATTAGGGATTAAGGTGTAGGGATTAGGGATTATGGATTAGTAATTGAGGATTAAGATTTAGGGATTAAAGATTACAAATTAGTGAGTAGAAATTATAGAATAAGTAATATGCATTAGGGATTAATAATTAAGGATTAAGAAATACTGCTGTAGGGATTAATTATTAGGGATTAAGGATTTGGGATTATTTATTAAAAATTGTAGATTTAGGATTAGAAATTATAGATAAGAGAATAAGGACTAAGGATTAGGGATTAGAGATTAGTTATTAAGGATTTAGGATTTATGGTTAGATATTAGAGCTGAGGGATTAGAGATTGAGGAACTAAGATTAGAACTAGGGATTAGATAATAAGGATTAAAGATTTTGGATTAGTGATTTAGGATTAAGAATTAGGGATTAAGGATTAGAGTTTAGGAATTCAGTATTATTGATTGTAAATTAGATATTAAGGATTAGAAATTAATGACTATGATTTAGGTATTTGAGATTAAGGTTTAGAGATTAGAGATTATATATGGATTAGTGATTAAGGATTAAGGATTAAGAACTAAGAGTTAAGGATTACAAAAAAGAGAAAAGGAAGAAGGAAGAAGGAAGAAGGAAGAAGAAGAAGGCAGAAAGAAGAAGGAAGAAGGGAGAAAAAAGAAAAATAGAAAGAAGAAGAAGATGAAGAAGAAAAGACAAAAGGAAGAATAATGAAGAAAGAAGAAGGAAGAAAGAAGAAAGAAGAAGGAAGAAAGAAGAAAGAAGAAATAAGAAAGAAGAAGAAAGAAGGAAGAAAAAAGAAGGAAGAAGGAAAGTGGAAGGAAGAAAGAAGAAGGAAGAAGAAAAAAGAAAGAAGAAGGAAGAAGAAAAAAGAAAGAAGATAAAAGAAAGAAGAAAGTAGAAGAATAAGAAGAAGTAGAAGAAGAAGGTGAAGGAGAAGGGGGAGGACTTGAAGAAGGAGAAGGAGAAGTAGAGGAAGGAGCAGAAGGAGAAAAAGAAGAAGAAGAAAACGTGGAAGAAGAAGAGGAAAAAGAAGTAATAGAAGAAGAAGATGAAGAAGAAGATGAAGAGGAGGAAGAAGAAGAAGAAGAGTAAGAAGGAGAGGAATTTAAGAAAGAAGAGGAAGAAGAAAAAGAAGAAGATGAGGAAGAAGATGAAAAAGAAGAAGAGGAGGAAGAAGAAGATGAAGAAGAAGAGGAAGAACAAAAAGAAGAAGAAGAAGAAGAAGAAGAAGAGGAAGAAGAGATGGATTAGAGATTATGGATTCGGGGTTATGCATTAAAGATTAAGGATTAAGGAGGGTGTAATTATGGATTAGGTGTTAGGGATTAAGGATTAGGGATTAGGGTTTAGGGATTAGGGGTTATTGATTAGTTATCAAGGATTAGGGATTAGAGATTAAGAATTAAAGATTATAAAGTATGAATTATGGAGTAAGTAATTAGGATTAAGGATTAAGAATTTAATTAATGGGATTAATGATTAGTGATTAGAAACAAAAGTTTAAGAGATTAATTACTAAGGATTGTAGATAAGGTATTTAGGATTAGGGATTATGGATTAGGAAATAGGGATTAGAGATGAAGGATTAGAGATTTGTGATCAGGGATTCAGGATTAAGGATTACAAATTAGAGATTAGGGATTAGGGATTAGAGATTATGTGATTATAATTAGGATTAGGGACTAGAGATGAATGACTAGGGATTGAGGAGTAAGGGATTAAAGATTTGGGAATACAAATTACAAATAAGGGAGAGAGGGATTATGGATTATGGATTCAAGATTAGGTATTTGAGATTAGGGATTAGGGAGGGAGAGATTAAGTAATAGGCATCAAGTGTTAAGGAAGAGACTAGAGATTTGTAATTATGGATTAACAATTAACGATAAAGGTTTAGGGATTAAGTATTATCGATTAGGGAGTAGGATTCAGGGATGAAAAAATTAATGATTAGGAATTAGGGATTAGTAATTAATGATTTAGGTTTAGAGTTTAAGGATTACATACAAGGGAGTAAGGATTAAGGAATAAGTAATAGGGATTATGGATTACGGATTAAAGATTAGGGATTAGGTATGAAGGGATTAATAATTTAGGATTACGTTTTATGGATTAATTTTTATGGATAAGCAATTAAGGATTAGGGTTAAGAGATTAAGGATTATGAACTAGGGAGAAGAGATTAGGGAATAAGTAATAGGGATTAAGGATTTTGGATGAAGTGATTAATGATTAAGGATTAAAGATTAAAAATTAAGGGATTAATAATTAAAGATTAGTGATTTAGGATTAGGGATTATAGATTAGGGATTTGGGATTTTGGATTAGTAGTAGATATTTGGGATTAAGGATTAGGGATTAGAGATTAAGGGATTAGGATTAGGATTAGGATTAGGGATTGGTGATTAATTATTAGTGATTAATGTTAGAGATTATGGATTAGAAATTAGGGTTTACATATTATGGATTATAGATTAAGGATTAGGGATTAAGAATTAGGTATTAGGTATTAGAGTTTAGAGTTTGGAGATTAGGAAATAGAGATTAGGTATTAAGGATTTAGGCTTAGGGATTAAGAATGGATTAGGGATTTAGGATAAAGGATTAAGGATTATCGATTAGGGATTAAGGAAGAGATAGAAGAAAGAAGGAAGAATTAAGAAGAAGGAAAAATGAAGGAAGAAGGAAGAAGAAGGAAAAAAGAAGAAGGAAGAAGAAATAAGGAAGAAGACGAAGAGAAAGAAGAAGAAGAAGAAGAAGAAGAGGACAAAGAAGAGGATGAATAAAGAAGAAAGAAGAAAGAAGAGAAAAGAAAGATGAAAGAAGAAAGAAGAAGGAAGAAAGAAGAAGAAAGAAAGACGGATGAAGGAAGAAGGAAGGTAGAAGGATGAAAGAAGAAGGAAGAAGGAAGAACAAAGAAGAAGAACAAAGAAGAAAGAAGAAAAAGGAAAGAAGAAAGAAGAAAGAAGAAGAAGAGGAAGAAGAAGATGACAAAAAAGAAGAAAAAGAAGGAGAAAGAAGAGGACATGGAGAAGGAGGAGAAGGAGAACAAGAAGAGAATGGAGAAGTAAAGGAAGAAGGAAAAGGAGAAGGAGAATGACAAAGAGATGTTTATGAAGGAGAAGAAGAAGGAGAAGGAGAAGGAGAAGAAGAAGAACAAGAAGAAGAGAAAGAGGAAGAAGAAGAAAATTAAGAAGATGAACAAAAAAAGGAAGAAGGAAAGGAAGAAGAAGAACAAGAAAAGTAGAAAGCAATGTAGAAGAAGGAGAAGAAGAAGAAAAAGAAGAAGTGGAAGAAGAAGAAGAAGTGGAAGTTGGGGAAGAAGAGGAGAAAAAAGAAAAAGATGATTAGGAAGAAGAAGAAGGGGAGGAGGAGGAAGAAGAAGAAGAAGAAGAAGAAGTAGAGGAAGAAGAAGAGGAAGAAGAAGAAGTGGAAGAACAAAAAGAGATGGATTAGGGATTAAGGGTTAGGAATTTTGGATTGAGGGAGAGATTATAGAGTAGGTGTTAGAGATTAAAGAGTAGGGATTAGAGTTTAGAGATTAGAGATTAGGGAATATTGATTAGTAATGAGGGATTAGGGTTTAGAGATTAAGGATTAGGGATTAGAGTGTTAGGATTAAGGAATAAGTAATTGGGATTATGGATTAAGGATTAGAGATGAAGAGATTATTAATTAAGGATTAGGGATTAGAGATCAGTGATCAGGGAATTGGGATTTATCATTGGGGATTAGGAATTAGAAATTAAGGATTCGAGATTAAGCGATTATAATTATCATTAGGGATTAAGGAATAAGGATTAGTGAGGGAGGGATTAGGGATTTAGGAATGCAGATTAAAGATTAGGGAGTGAGGGATTGGGATTCAAGATTAGGTATTAGTGACTAAAGAGGGATAGATTAAATGTTAGGTAGTTTAAATTAAAGATTAAAGACTAGGGATTAGGGATTTGGGATTAATGATTAAGGATTAGAGATTAGCGATTAGGGATTTGGGATTTAGGGTTAGATATTAAAGATAAGAAATTAGAGATTAGAGATTAAGCAATCAGGATTATGATTAGGATAAAAGATTAGGGATTAGAGATTTGGTATTATGGATTACAAATTAAGGATTAGGTATTATAGATTATAAACTACAAATTAAGGATTAAAAATTAGATATTGGGATTAAGGTTTAGAGATTAGAGATTTGAGAATAGAGATTAGGGATTAAGGATTTGGAATTAGGGATTAAGGATAAAGGATAAATTTGGGATTAAGGATTATAGATTAAGGAAAAGGGAGAAGGAAGAAGAAGAAGAAGGAAGAAGGAAGAAGAAGAGGAAAAAAGAAGAAGTGGAAGAAGAAGAAGACAAAGAAGAGGAGAAGAAGAAGAATAAGAAGAAGAAGAAGAAGAAGAAGAAGAATAAAGAAAATGATGAAGAAGAACAAAGAAACAAGAAGAAAGAAAGAAGTAAAAGAAAAGAACAAGAAAGAAGAAAAAAGAAGAAAGAAGAAAGAAGAAAGAAAAAGGAAGAAGGAAGAAAGAAGAAAGAAGAAGCAAGAAAGAAAAAAGAAGGAAGAAGGAAAATGGAAGAAGAAGGGAGGAAAAAAGAAGAAAGGAGGAAGGAGGAAGGAAAAGAAATAAGAAAGAAGAAATATCCAAGCAAGATGAAGAAAAAGAAGGAGAAGGAGAAGGAGGAGGAGATGGAGGAGAAGGAGAAGGAGAAGGAGAAGGAGGGGTAGGAGAAGGTAATGGAGATAGATAAGAAGAAGGAGATGGAGGAGCAGGAGAAGAAGAAAGAGAAGAAGAAGAGGAAGAAGAGGAAGAGGATGAAGAAGAAGAGGAAGAGGATGAAGAAGTAGAAGAAGAAGAAGAAGAAGTAATAAAAGGAGAGGAAGAAGAAGAAGTAGAAGAGGGAGGAAGAAGTAGTAGAAGAAGAAGAACGAGAAGAACAATAAGAACAAAAAGAAGCACCAGAAGAAGAAGAACTACAAGTAGAAGAAGAAGAAGAAGAAGAAGAAGAGAAAGAAGAATAAGTAATAGATGAAGAAGTAGTAGTAAAAGAAGAAGAAGGAAAAGAAGGAGTAGTAGTAGAAGAAGAAGAATAATAAGAAGAATAAGAAATAAAAGAGGAAGAAGAAATAAAAGAGGAAGAAGAAGAAGAAGAAGGAGATGAAGTAGAAGAAAAAAAAAGTTAAAGAAGAGGAAGAAAATGAAGAACAAAAAAAGTAGAGGAAGAACAAGAAGAAGAAGAAGAGGAACAAGAAGAAGAAGAAGAATCAGAAGAAGAACAAGAAGAAAAGAAGTAGAAGAAGAAGAAGGGGAAAAAGAAGATGAAGAAGAAGAAGAAGTCATAGTAGTAGTAGTAGTAGTAGTAATAGTAGAAGAAGAAGAAGAAGAGGAAGAAGAAGAAGAAGAAAAAGTGGAAGATGAAGAAGAAGGAGAGGAAGCGAAAGATGAGGAAGAAGAGGAACAAGAAGTAGAGAAAGATAAGAAAGAAGAAGAAGAAGAAGAAGACATTGATAAAGAAGAGATAGAAGAGATGGATTTGAGATTAGAGATTAGAGGTTAGGAATTAGGGTTTAAGTAATGAAGGAGTGGGGATTAGGTATATGGGAATATGGATAAAGAATTTAGGAGGGTGGGATTCAGGATTAAAGATTGGCGATTAAGGATTTGGGAGTTAGCAATTAGGGATTAAGGATTAGTGAGTAGGGATTAAGGAATAAGTAGTAGAGATTAGAGATTAGGGATTAGGGATTAAGCATTACTAATTAGAGTTTAAAGGCTAAGGATTAAGGGATTAATGATTAGTGATTAGAGATTAGGTATTAAGAATTAAGAGATTAATTATTAAGGATTAGGAATTAGAGATTAGGGTTTTAAGGTTAGGGATTAAGGACTAGAGAATAGGGATTAGGGATTAAAGATTAAATATTAGAGATTAGTGATGCAAGATTCAAGATTAGAGATTAAAGATTAGGAATTATAGATTAGGGATTAGGATTAGTATTAGATATTAAGGATTATGGATTAAGGATTAGTCATTAGTGGTTAAGGATTGAGATTAGGGATTATGGATTATAGATTAGGAATTAAGGATTAGGTATTTTGGACTACCATTTAAAGATTAGAGATTAAGGATAAAGGTTAAGGATTAGGTATTTTGGATTACCATTTAAAGATTAGAGATTAAGGATAAAGGTTTAGTGGTTAAAGAATAGGATGGATTAGTGATTAAAGATTAAGGATTAGGGATTAAGGATTAGGGACTAGGGAGATGGAGGAATTAAGAATGAAAAAAGAAGAAAGAAGAAAGAAAGAAGAAGAAGAGGAGGAGGAAGAAGAAAAGGAAGAAGAAGGAGAAGAAGAAGAAGAAGAAGAAGAAGAAGAAGAAGAGGAAGAGGGTGAAGAAGAGAAAGAATAAAGAAGATGGAAGATTGAGGAAGGAAGAAGGAAGAAGGAAGAAAAGAAGAAAGAAGAAAGAAAGAAAGAAAGAAAGAAGATAAAGAAAAAGAAGAAGAAGATGAAAAAGTAGAAGTTAGAGAAGGAGGAGGACAAGGAGAAGGAGGGGGAGAAGAAGAAGGAGAAGGAGAAGGAGAAGGAGAAGTGAAGGAGGAGATGGAGAAGGAGAAGTAGAATGAGAAAGAGAAGGAGAAAGACTAAGAGTAGCAGAAGGAGAGGAAGAAGTAGAAGGAGAAGGAGAAGTAGAAGAAGAAGAAGAAGAAGAAGAAGAAAAGGAAGAAGTAGAGCAATAAAATGAATAAGAAAAAAAGAAGAAGAAGAAGAAGAAAATAAGAGTCAGAAGAGATGGGTTAGGGATTAAGGATAAAAATTTAAGGATAAGGATTAGGGTCTAAGGAATGAAGGATTAGAGATAAGGTATCAAAAAATATAGATTAAAGATTAGGGATGGATAGATTAGGGATTAGGGATTAGTGATTAGGGATTAGAGATTTGGGGGTTAGCAATTAGGGATTTAGATTTAGGGATTTAGTATTATGAATTTGAGAATAGGGATTAAGAAATAAGTAATAGGGATTAGAGATTAGAGATTAGGGTTTATGGATTAGGAATAAGGGATTAAAAGAAAGGATTAATAATTAGGGATTAGAGATTAGGAATTGGGAGTTTGAGGATTAATTATTAAAGATTAAGGATTAAGGATTGGAGATTAAGGAATAGGGATTAAGGATTAAGCATTATAGATTTGTGATTAGGGATGTAGGATTTAGGTTTAAAGATTATAGATTAAGGATTAGAGATTATTGGATTAGCATTAGCATTAGAGGTTAAAGATGAGGGATTAGGGATTAAGGATTAAGGATTTGTGATTAAGGATTAAGGATTAAGAGTTATGAATTAAGGATTAGGTATTAGATTTTAGGGATTAGAGATTAGGGATTAAAGGTTAGAGATTAAAGATTAAGAAATTGAGATTAGTAATAAACTAAGGATTTGGTATTAAGGATTATGGATTAGGGATTAGGGATTAACGATTAGGGACATAGAAGAAGGAAAGAGAATGAAGGATGCAAGAAGAATAAAGAAGAAGAAAAATAGGAAAAAGAAGAAGAAGAAGAAGATGAAGAAGAGGAAGAAGAAGTGGAAGAATAAAGAAGAAGGAAGAAAGAGGAAGGAAAAAGTAAGAGGGAAGAAGGAAGATGGAAGGAAGTAGGAAGAAGGAAGAAGGAAGCATGATGGAAGGATCAAGAAGGAAGAAGGAAGAAGAAGAAAGAAAGAAGAAAGAAGAAAAAAGAACAAAGAAAAAAGGAAGAAAAAAGAAGATGATTAAGATGAACAAGAAGAACAAGGAGCGGAGAAGGAGAAGAAGGACGAGCAGAAGAAGGAGGAGGAGAAGGAGATGGAGAAGGAGAAGAAGAAGCAGATGGAGAAGGAGAAGGACAAGTAGATGGAGAATGAGTAAGAGAAGGAGAAAGGGAAGAAGAAAGGGAAGAAGAAAGATAAAGAGAAGAAGAAGAAGAAGAAGAGGAAGAAGAAGAAGAAGTAATAGAAGAAGAAGAAGAAGAAGAAATAGAAGAAGATGATGATGATGATGATGATGATGAAGAAGAGGAAGAAGAACAAGAGGAAGAAGAAGAGGAATAAGAAGAATAAGAAAAGAAGAAGGAGAAGAAGAAAAAGAAGCAGAAGAAAAAGAAGTAGAAGAAAAAGAAGAAGAAGAAATAGAAGAAGAAGAAGGAGAAGAAGAAGAAGAGGAAGACGAAGAAGAAAATGAAGAAGAAGAACAACAACAAGAAAAAGAAATACTTGAAGAAGAAGAAGAAGAATAAGAAGAAGAAGAGGAACTAGAGGAAGAAGAGAGGAAGAAGAAGAGGAAGAAAAAGATGTGGAAGAGAAGAAGAGAAGGGTTAGGGATTACAAATTAAGGATGGAAGGATTAGGGATTATAAGCTACAGATTAGGAGGGAGGGATTAAGGATTAGATATTTGGTATTAGGGATTTAGGATTAGGGAGCCAAGGATTGGGTATTAGGCATTAGGGTTATTGATTAAGGATTAGGGATTTGCAATTAGGGATTCGGGTTTAGGGATTAAGGATTATAGATTAAGAAGTTAGAATTGGGGAATAAGTAACATGAATTAGTGTTTAAGGATTTAGAATTAGGGATTAAGGATGAAAGGATTAATGATTAAGGATTATAGATTTGGGATTAAGGATTAAAAGATTAATTATTAAAGATTAGAGATTTAGAATTAAAGGTTATGGATTAAGGAATAAGCATTAGGGATTAAGGATTAGTGATTAGGGATTTAGGATTAAGGGTTAGGTATTTGAGATTAGGGATGAGAGATTAGAGATTATGGATTAGTGATTAAAGGTTAGGGATTAGAGATTAAGGATTGGAGATTAGAGATTAGGGATTATGGATTATAAATTATGGATTATAGATTAGGGAGTAAGGATCAAGAAGGACAAAGAAGTAGAAGATGAGGAGGAAGAATAACAAGAAGAAGAAGAAGAGGAAGAGGAAGAGGAGGAATAAATAAAAAAGAAGAAAGAAAGAAGATGGAAGAAGGAAGAAAGAATTAAGGAGGAATGAAGGTGTAAGGAAGAAGGAAGATGGAAGAAGAAAGAAGAAAGAAGAAAGAAGAAGTAGTAGTAGAAGAAGAAGAAGAAAAATGAGAAGGAGGAGAAGGACAAGGAGATGAAGAACAAGAAGAAGAAGTAGAAGGAGAAGGAGAAGACTAAAGATAAGGACAAGGAGAAGAAGAAGAAGAAGAAAGAGAAAGAGAAGAAGAAGAAGAATTAGAATAATAAGAAGAAAAAGATGAAGAAATAAAATAATAATAATATTAATAGTAAGAAGAAGAAGAAGAAGAAGAGAACGAAGAAGAGGAAGAAGAAAAACAAGAAAAGAAGAAATTGGAGAAAAAGAAAAACAAGGAGAAGGAGAAGAGAAGGAAGAACAAGTAGAAGAAGAAGAAGAAAAAGATAAAGAAGAAGAGGAAGATTAAGAGGAGGAAGAAGAAGAAAAAGAAGAAGAGGAGGAAGAAGTAGAAGAAAAAGAAGAAGAAGAAGAAGATGAAGAAGAAGAAGAGGAAGATTAGGAAGATGTGGAAGAAGAAGTAGAAGAGGAAGAGGAAGAAGAAGAAAATGAAGAAGAAGAGAAAGAAGAAGTAATTAAGGATTAAAGGTTAATGATTGGAGATTAAGGATTAAAGTTGGAGGGATATAAGATTAGGTGTTAAGGATTAAGGATTATAAATAAAGGATCAAGGATTAGGGATTAAGGATTAGGAATTAAGGATTAGAGTGAGGAATAAGTAAAAGGAATTTGGGATTAATGGATTAGGGATTAGAGATTAGGGTTAAGGATTTGGGCTGAAGAGATTAATAATTAGGGATTAGGAATTAAGGGATTACATGCTAAGGATAAAGTATTAAGGATTTAGGATTAGGGATTACGAATTAGAGAATAGAGATTGTGGATTAAAGATTAGAAATTAATGATTAGAGATTTGATTCAAGATTATGAATTAAAGATTAAGGATTAGGAATTGAAGATTAAGTGATTATGATTAGGATGAGGGATTAGTGATTATGGTTTAAAAATTAGAGATTTATAATTAGAGATTTGTGATTATAGATTATTGATTATAGATTAGTTATCAGGTATTAGGGATCAAGGTTTTAGGATTAAAGATTAAGGATTAAGGATTATGTATTAGGGATTAAGGATGAATTAGGGATTAGAGGTTAAGGATCAGGGATTATGGATTAAGCTAAAGGATTAGAGATTAGAGATTAAGGACAAGAGATTAAGAAAGGATGGATTACGGATTACAGATTAAATATTTGTAATAAAAGATAAGGTAGGGAGGGATTAAGGTATAGGGATTAAGAAATAGGGATTAAGTATTATGAAGAAGAAAAAGGAGGAGAAGAAGAAGAAGAAGAAAGAGAAGAATAAGGAGAAGAAGGATTAAAGGAAGTAGTAGAAGAAGAAGAAGAAGTTCAAGAAGAAGAAGAAGGAGAAGAGGAAGAAGAAGATGGTAAGGAGAAGGACAAGAAGGAAGAGGACAACGAGGAGGAGAAGAAGATAAAAAAAGAAGAACAAAAAGAACAAGAAGAAGAAGTACAAGAAGAAGAAAAAGAAGAGGAAAAGGAAGAAGAGGAAAAAGAAGAAGAAGAGGAAGAAGAAGAATAAGAAGAAGAAAAGAAGAAGAAGAAGAAGAAGAAGAAGGAAAAGAAAAAATAGAGGAGGAAGAAGAAGTAGAAGAATAAGAGAAGAAGAAGAAGAAGAAATAGAAGTAGAAGAGGAAGAAGAAAGAAAAGAAGAAAAAAGAGGGAGTAAAAGATATAGAACAATAAGAAGAAGAAGTAGAAGAAGCTGAAGAATATGAATAAGAAGTAAAAGAAGAAGAAAATAGTTTATGAATAAGGGAGGGATGGCTTAAAGATCTTGTATTGTTGATTTATGATTAGGGATTAAAGATGTATTAGGAATTTTAGGTCAAGTATTAGAGACTAGGGATTAAGGTTTAGAGTTTAAGAATTATTTATTTAGGATTAGCTATTAGTTTTAGGGTTTATAGTTTGGGGATCCAAGACTATGGGTTAAAAGTTAGGGAGATGGGGTTAAAGGATTAGGGTTTAGGGATTAGGTATTAGGGATTAGGGACTTGGGAGTTAGCAATTAGGGATTAGGGTTTAGGTGTTACGGTTTAGGGATTAGAGATTAGAGTGTAAGTAATAGGGATTAGGGATTAGTGATTAAAGATTATGTATTAAAGATTAGAGATTAGGCATAAAGAGATAAATTATTAGGGATTAGACATTAGAAATTAAGAATTAAAATATTAATTATTAAGAATTTAGGATTAGAAACTAAGGACTTAAGGCAAAGGTTTAAGAATTAGGAAATAAAGATTTGGAATTAAGGATTTTAAATTATAGATTAGGGATGCAAGATTAAAGATTAGAGATTAAATGATTAATATTAGGACGATTGATTAGGGATTTGGGTTTAGGGATTAGCGATTAATGATTAAGGGTTAGAGATTAGATATTAAGGATTAAGGATAACAAATTATAGATTATGGATTAAGGACTAGGGATTAGGTATTAAGGATTAGAGTTTATGGATTAGAGATTAGAGGTTAAAGATTAAAGATTAGGCATTAGACATCAAGAATGGATAAGGGATTAAGGATTAGAGATTAAGGCTTAGGCATTTGAGAGAAGGAAGAAGGAAGGAAGGAGAGAAAGGAAGAAAAAAGATGACAGAAGGAAGCAGGAAGAAGAAAGAAAGAAGAAAAAGGAGAGGGGGAGGAAGAAGAAAAAGAAGAAGTTGAAGAAGAAAAGGAAGAAGAAGAGGAAGAATAAAGAAGAAAGAAGGAAGAAGGAAAAAGGAAGAAGGAAGAAGGAAAGAGGAACGAAGAGGGAAGAAAGAAGGATGGAGAAAGAAGAAAGTAGAAAGTAGAAAGTAGAAAGAAGAAAGGGGAATGAAGAAAGAAGAAGAAGAAGAAGAAGGAGAAGGAGAAAGAGAAGGAAGATGAGGAGAAGAAGGAGGAGAAGGTGAACGAGATGAAGAAGGAGAAAGGGATGGAGAATTAGTAAGAGAAGGGAAAGGAGAAGGAGAAGGAGAAAGAGAAGGAGAAGACAAGGAGAAGAAGAAGAAGAAGATGAAGAAGAAGAAAAAGAAGAAGAAAAAGAAATGGAAGAAAAAGAAGAAGAAGAAGAAGAAGGGGAAAAGGAAGAAGAAGAAGAAGAAGAAGAAGAAGAAGAAGAAGAAAAAAAGAAGAAGAAGATGTAGAAGGAGAACAAGAAGAAATAAAGGAGCAAGAAGAAGAGGAAGAGGAGGAGGAAGTTGAGGAAGAAGAGGAAGAGGAAGAAGAAGAAGAAGATAAAGAGGAAGAAGAAGAAGGAGAGGAAGAAGTAGAACAAGAGAAAGAAGGAGAAGAAGAAGAAGAAGAAGAGGAAGACAAAGAGGAGGAACAAGAAGAAGAGGAAGAGGAGATGGATTAGGGATTAGGGGTTAAGGATTAAGAATTATGAATTAAGGAGGAGGTTTAGAGATTAGAGAATATAGATTATAGCATAGGGAGGGAGGGATTGAGTATTAGAAATTAGGTGTTAGGGATTATGGATAAGGGATTAAGGATGGTGATTAAGTATTAGCATTTGGGAATGGGGATTATGGATATGGAATTAGGGATTTGGGTGTAGGGTTTAAAGATTATTGATTAAGGAGTAGGAATTACAGAATAGGTAATAAGGATTAGGGATTACATATTATAGGTGAGGGATGAAGGGATTAATGATTAGGGATTAAGAATTATAGATTATAGATTAAGGGATTAATTATTGAAGATTAAAGATTTAGGATTAGGAATTATAGATTATGGAATAGGGATTAGGAATTAGAGATTCATGATTAGGGATTTAGGTTTTAAAATTAGGTATTAGAGATTAGAGATTAGGAATTAGAGGTTGAGGGATTAGGATTAGCGTTAGGGATTACAGATTATTGTTAAGAGATTAGGGATTTATGATTAAGGATTAGGGATTATGGATTATATATTAGAGATTAGGGTTTAGATTATATATTATAGATTAAGGATTACGGATTAGAAATTAGGTATTAGGGCTTAAGGATTAGAGATTAGAGTTTCAAAAATGGAGATTAGGGAATAAGGTTTAGATTTTAGAAATTAAAGATGGATTAAAAATTAAGGATTAAGGATTAAGGATTAGGCATTAGAGGATAAGTAGAAGGAAGAAAGAAGAAGGAAAAAGGTGGAAGAAGAAGGAAAAGGTAGAAGAAGAAGAAGGAAAACGAAAGAAAAAGAACAAAAGTAGAAAAGGAAGAAGAAGAAGAAGAAGAAGAAGAAAAGGAAGATGAAGAGGAAGAATAAAGAAGATAAATGAAAGAAGAAAGAAAAAAGAAGAAGAAAGAAAGAATAAGGAAGAAGGAAGGTTGAAGGAAGAGGAAGAAAGAAGAAGGAAGAAGAATGAAGAATGAAGAAAGTATAAAGAAGAAAGAAGAAGGAAGAAGATGAAGAAGAAGAAGAAAGAGAAGGAGGAGATCATGTAGGAGGGGAAGGAGAAGGAGAAAAAGAAAGAGAAGGAAAAGGAGATGCATAAGAAGAAGGAGAAGGAGGAGAAAAAAGAGAAGGAGAAGGAGAAAGATAAGGGGAAGGAGAATGAGAAGGAGTAGAAGGAGAAGGAGAAGAAGAAGAATAATAAGAATAAGAAGATGTAGTATTAGTAGTAGAAGAAGAAGTAGAAGTAGAAGTACAAAAAGAAGGAGAAGAAGAAAAAAAGAAAAAGAAGAGGTAGAAGAAGTAGAAGAAAATGATTATGATTAATAAGAAGAAAATGAAGAAGAAGAAGTGGAAGAAAAAGAAGAAGAGGAAGAAGTAGAAGGAAAAAGGAAGAAGAAGAGCAAAAAGAGGAAAAGGAAGAAGAAGAAGAAGAAGAAGAAGACTAAGAGGAAGAAGAAAAGGAAGACAAAGAGGAAGAATAAAGAAGAAAGATTAAAGAAAAAAAAAAAGAAGAAGAAAGAATGAACAAGGAAGAAGGAAGGTGGAAGGAAGAAGGGAGAAGAAAGAAAGAAGAAGAATAAAGAATGAAGAAAGTACAAGGAAGAAAGAAGAAGGAAGAAGAAGAAGAATAAGAAGTAGGAGAAGGACGTGGAGAAGGAGGAGGGAAGGAGAAGTAGAAGGAGAAGGAGAAGGAGATGCATAAGAAGAAGGAGAAGGAGAAGGAAGAGAAGAAAAAGAAGGAGAAAGAGAAAGATGAGGGAAAGGAGAATGAGAAGAAGGAGAAGTAGTAGAAGGAGTAGAAGAAAAAGAAGACAAAGAAATAGAAAAAGAAGAAGAAGAGGAAAAGAAAGAAGAAGAAGAGGAAAAGGAAGAAGAAGAAGAAGAAGAACAATAAGAAGAAGAAGAGGAATAAGAAAAATAAGCAAAAAAGGATAATGAGAAAAAGAGCAAGGAGGGAAAAGAGAAGAAGAGGAAGAAGAACTAGAAGAAGAATTAGAAGTAGAAGAAGAAGTAATTAGAGATAAAGGTTTTGGGATTAAGGATTATGGATTTGGGAATAGGGATTGAGGAATAAGTAATAGGGATTAAGGATTAAGGATTGTGGATTAGTTATTAAAGGATTAATGATCAATAATTAGAGATTAGAGATTAAGGGTTAACTACTAAAGATTATGAATTAGGGGTTTAGGAATAGGGATTACGAATTAAAGAATATGGATAAGGGGTTTAGGATTAGAGATTATTCATTAGGGATTTCAGATGTAGGTTTAGGAATTAAAGATTAAGGATTAAGAATTAAAGATTAAGCAATTATAATTAAGATTAAGGACTAGAAATTATTGATTTGAGATTAAGGAAGGGGACTAAGGATTTTGGAATATAGATTATAGATTAGGGAGAGTGGGATTGGATGTTGGAGATTAAGCGTTGGGGATTAGGGATTTGGTATTAGGGATTTGTTACTAAGCATTAGGGATTAGGGGTTAGGGTTATGGACTAAGGATTACAGATTAGAGATTAGAGTTTATGGATTACCAATTAGGGATTAAGATTTAAGGATTAAAGATTATATATTAGGAAGCGGGAATTATAAAATAAGTAATAAGGATTAGGGATTAAGGATTAAGGATAAGGGTTAGGGATTAGGGATTAGTGATGCTTAATTAATGATTAGGGATTATGGATTGAAGATTGAGAGATTATTTATTAAAGATTAGAGATTTAAGATTAAGGATTATGGATTAGGGAATAAGGACTAGGGATTAGGGATTAGAGAATAATTATTAATTATTTGGGATTTAGGATTAGATATTAGAGATTAGGGATTAGGATGAGAATTAAGGATTAGAGAATAGGGATTCAGGATTAGGGACTAGTGATTAAGGATTAGGGATTAATGGTTAAGGATTACATATTAGAGATTAGGTATTATGAATTGTAGATTAGGTTTTAGGAATAAGGTAACAGGGATTAAGTTTTAGAGAATGGATATTAAAAAATAGAGATTAGGGATTAAGGATTAAAGATGGATTAGAGATTAAGGATTAAGAATTAAGTATTAGGAATGAGGGATGAAAGATTAGGGCATAGGGATTAGAGATTAGGGAATATGGATTACGAATTAGGGAGCGAGGGATTGAAGATTAGAGATTAGGTATTAGGGATTATGGATTAAGGATTATGGAGGGAGGGATTAGGTATTTGGCATTAGGGATTAAGGATTATGGATAAGCAGTTAGAGATTAGGGTTTAGGGATTAAGGATTACAGATTAAGTAATAGGCATTAGGGAATAAGTAATAAGGATTAAGGATTAAGGATTAAGGATTATGGATTAAGGATTAAGGATAAGGGATTAGAGATGATAGGATTAATGATTAGGGATTAAGAATTAATTATTAAAAATTAATGATTTAGAATTAGGGATTATGGATTCAAGAATATGGATTAGGGATTAAGGATTAGAGATTTGTGAATAGGGATTCAAGATTTAGGATTAGGTGTTAAAGATTAGAGATTAAGGGATTAAGATTAGGGATTATGGATTAGAGATTAGTGGTTAAGGATTAAAGATTAGAGATTAAGGATTAAATATTAGGGATTAGGGATTATAGATTATAGATTAGGGAGTACGGATTACGAATTAAGTGTTAAGGATTAGGGATTAAAGATTAGAGTTTAAAGAATAGAATTTAGAGATTAAGAATTTGGTATTAAGGATTAAGAATGAACTAGGGATTAAGGATTAAAGATTAGGGATTAGAAATTAGGGATTAGAGATTGGGGAATAAAGCGATGAAAGAAGAAAGAAGGGAGAAGAAGAAAAAATAAAGAAGAAGAAGGAAGAAGAAAGAAGAAAGAATGAAGAAGAAGAACAAGAGGAAGAAGAAGAGGAAGAATAAAGAAGAAAGAAGAAACAAGAAAGAAGAAAGAGGAAAGAAGGAAGAAGGAAGAAGGAATGTGGAAGGAAGAAGGGAGAAGGATGAAGAAAGAAGAAAAAGGAATGAAGAATGAAGAAAGAAGTATAAGGGGGAGAAGCAGAAGGAGGAGGAGGAGGAAAGGGAGAACGAGCAAGAGAAGAAGAAGGAGATGGAGAAGGAGTAGGAGAAGAAGGAGAGGGAGGTGGAGAAAGACAAGGAGAAGGAGAAGGAGAAGGAGAAGTAGAAGGGGAAGGAGAAAAAGAAGAAGAAGAAGAAGAAAAAAAAAATGATGTAGAAGAAGAAGAAGAAATAGAAGAAGAAGAAGAAGTAGGAGAAGGAGAAGAAGATGAAAAATAAGAAGAAGAAGAAGGGGAAGAACAAGAGGAAGAAGAAGAACAAGAAAAGAAGGAGAAAATGTTGAAGAAGAAGAAGAAGAGGAAGAGGAAGATGAGGATGAAGCAAAAGAAGGAAATGATAAACTAGAAAAAGAAGAAGAGGAAGAAGAGGAAAAATAAGAAGGGGAAGAAGATGAAGAAGAAGAAGAAGAAGAAGGAGGAGAGATGGACAAAGGATTAAGGATTAGGGCTTAGGGATTTGGGTTTAGGGATTAGGGATTAAGGAGAGAGGGATAGGTATTAGGCGTTAGGGATTAAGGAATAAGTTTTAGAGATTAGATCTTATGGATTTATAATTAGGGATTAGCATTAGGAATTAAGGATTATGGATTTGGGAGTAGGGATTATGGAATAAGAAATAGGGATTATGGATTAAGGATTAAGAATTAAAGATTAGTTATGAAGGGATTAATGATTATGGATAAAGGATTAGGGATGAAGGATTAACGGATTAATTACCAAGGGTTGTAGATTAGTGATTTAGGACTATGAATTATTAATTAAGGATTAGGTATTAAGGGTTTAAGATTATTAATAAGTGATTTGAGATTCAAGATTAAAGATTAAACAATTATAATTCAGATTAGGGACTAGGGATTTGGGATTTGGCATTGAGGTGGGAGGGATTATGGATTTTGGAATACAGATTATGGGTTAGGAAGGTAGGGTTTGGGGATTTGAGATTAGGTATTATAGAATAAGGATTAGGAAAGGAGGGATTAAGTATTAGGTATTAATAGTTGGTGATTAATGATAAGGGATTAAATATTAAGTATTATTGTAACTAGGGATTAGGGTTTAAGGATTAAGGATTATAGATTAAGGAGTAGGGATTAAGGAATAAGTAATATGGAATTGGGATTAAAGATTAATGATTAGAGACTAGGGATGAAAGGACTAATGATTAAGGATTTTAGATTATGGATTAATGATTAAGGAATATAGATTGGGAACGACGGATTAGAGATTAGGGATGAAGGATTTGGAATTCAAGATTAGGTATTAGAGACTAGAGATTAGGGATTAGAGATTAAAAGATTACCATTAGGATTAGTGATTAGAGAGTAATAAATTGGGATTAGAGATTAAGGATTAGAGATTAAGGATTAGGTATTTTGGATTATAGATTAGAGATTAGAGATTAGGAATTAGGTATTAAGAATTAAGGTTTAGAGATTAGAGATTAAGGCTTAAAGATTAGGGATTGGGGATTAAGGTTGGATTACAGATTAAGGATTAAGATTAGTATTAGAGATTAGAGAATAAGGATTAAAAATTAGAGATTAGAGATTGGAGATAGGGGTTCTAGACTATAGGTTGGAGGTTAGGGATTAGGTATTAAGTATTAGAATTTACTGGTTAGAGATTAGAGATTAGAGGTTAGGGATTAAAGATTAAGGATTGGAGATTAGGGATTAGCGATTAAAGGTTAGAAATTAGGGATTGAGGATTAAAGATTAAGGATTAGAAATTAGAGATTAAGGATTATGGATTAAGGGTTATAGATTACGGATTAGGAATTAAGGATTACGGATAAGGTATTAGAGATTAAGTAGTAGAGATTAGGGATTTATAATTAGGGATTATGGATTAAGGATGTATTAGAGATTAGAGATTAGGGAGGGATGGATAAGGCATTATAGATTTAGGAATGAGTGATAAAGGAGGGAGTGATTAAGGGGTATGGATTAGGGAATAAAGCTAAATGATTACGAAGAAGGAGGACAAAAATAAGATGAAGAGGAAGAAGAAGAAGAAGAAACGAAGTAGATAAAGAAGAAGAGGAAAAGGAAGAAAAAGAATAATAATAAGAAGAAGACGAAGCAGAAGAAGAAGAAGAAGAAGTAGAAGAAGAGAAAGAAGAAGAAGAAGAAGAAGAAGAAGAAGAAGAAGAGGAAGATGAGGAAGAAGAGGAAGAAAAGGAAAAAGAAGAAGAAGAAGAAAATAAGGAAGAAGAATAAAATGAAGAAGACGTAGAAGAAGAAGAGAAAGAAGAAGTAGAAGATGAAGAAGAGGAAGACAAAGAGGAAGAAGAAGAAGAACAAGAAGGAGAGGAAGAAGAAGAAGAAGAAGAAGAACAAGAGGGAGAAGGAGAAGAGTAAGAAAAAGAAGAAAAAGAAGAAGAAGGTGAGGAAGTTGATTAAGAAGAAGAAGAGAAGAAGAAAAAGAAGAAGAATAGGAAGATGAAAAGATGAAAAAGAAGAAGGCAAAGAAGTAGTAGAAGAAGAAGAAATAGAAAAAGAAGAAGAATTAGAAGAAGTAAAAGAAGAAAGAGAAGAAGAAGAAGAAGAAATAGAAGAGGAAGAAGAATAAAAAGAAGGAGATGAAGAAGAATAATAAGAAGAAGAAGTAGAAGAAGAGGAAAAAGAAGAAGAGGAAGAAGATGAAGATGTAGAAGAAGAAGAAGAAGAAGGAGAAGAAGAAGAAGAGGAAAAGAAACAAGAAGAAAAAGAAGAAGAAGAAGAAGAAGAAAAAAAGATGAGGAAGAAGAGGAAGAAGAGGAAGACATTGATAAGAAGAAGAAGAAGACAAAGATAAAGAAGTTTAAGAAGAAGTGGAAGAACTGATAGATTAGAGATTAGGGATCAGGAGTTAGGGCTTAGTGTTTAGGGATTAGGAATTAAGGAATGAAGGATTAAAGATTATGTATAAGGGAATACAAATTAAAGTTAGGGAGGGAGGGATTAAGAATTAATGATTAGGGATTTGTTTGTTAAGAATTAGGGATTAGGGTAAAAGTAATAGAGATTAAAGATTAGAGATTAGGATTTAATGATTAATGATTAGAGATTAAGGATTAGAGATTAATGATTAGGGATTGGAGATTAAAGATTAGGAAATAACTGATTAGTTGTTCAGGATTCAAAATTAGAGATTATGGATATTGGATTCAGAAATAGAGATTAAGGGAATATGATTAGCAATAGAGATTAAAGATTTGGGACTAAAAATTAAGGATTAGTGATTAGGGATTTGGAATTAAGGATTAGGCATTAGAGACTAGGGATAGGGATTATGGATTTGGTATTTGTGATTAAGTATTAAGATTTGAGTTCAGGGATTAGAGATTCGGCATTGGAGGTTAATGATTAAAGATTAAGGATTAGAGATTAGGGATCTATTACTAATTACAAATTAAGGATTAAAGATA
>JAIUJO010003157.1:75000-77500 GCA_023846275.1 Vanilla planifolia
GGAAGGAGATAAAATGAGGGAGAAGAAGATGTAGAAGAAGAAGAAGAAGATGAAGAAGAAGAATAAGAAGAAGAAGAGCAAGAAAAAGAAGCAAGAGATGAAGAAGAAGAAGAAGAAGAAGAAGGGGAAGAGAAAGAAGAAGGAGAAGAAGAGGAAGGAGAAGACGTTGAAAGTGAACAAGAAGAAAAAGTTAAAGGAGAAGAAGAAGAAGGAAAAGAAGAAGAAGAGGAAGAGGAAGAAAAAGAAGAAGAGGAAGAAGATGAAGAAGAAGAGGAAGGAGAAGAAGAAGAAGAAGAAGAGGAAGAAGATGAACAAGAAGAAGATAAAGAAGAAGAAGAAGAAGACTAAGAAAAAGAAGAAGATGAAGTGGAAGAAGGCAAATATAAATAAGAAGAAGAAGAAGAAGTAGATGAAAATGATGATGAAGAAGAAGAAGAGGAAGAACAAGAAGAAGAAGAGGAAGAAGTAAAAGAAGAAGGAGAAAAAGAAGTAAACGAAAAAGAAAAAGGAGAAGAAGAAGAAGAAGAAGGAGAAGGAGAAGAAGATGTTGATGATGATGAAGATGAAGATGCAGTAGAATAAGAAGAAGAAAATAGAGAATAAGAAGAAGAAGAGGTCAAAGAAGAAGAAGAAGAAGAAAAAGAAGAAGAAGAAGGAGGAGGAGTAGTAGAAGTAGAAGAAGAAGCAGGTAGAGAAGAAGAAGGAGAGGAAGAAGGAGAAGAAGAAGAAGAGGAAGGGGAAGAAGAAGAAGAAGAAGAAGAAGAAGGAGGACAAGGAGAAGGAGAAGAAGAACAAGTAGATGAAGAAGATAGAGAAGAAGAATAATAATAAGAAGAAGAAGAAAAAGAAGTAGTAGACGAAAAAGAAGAACAAGAAAATGTAGTAGTAGTAGAAGAAGAACATGATGATGACGAAGATGAAGTAGAAGAAGATGAATAAGAACAACAACAAGAAGTAGAAGAAGAAGAAAAGAAGAAGAAGAAGAAGAAAAAGAAGATGAAGAAGGAGACGATGTAGAAGAACAAGAAGAAGAAGTAAGAAGAAGAAGAAGAAGAAGAAGAAGAAGGAAGAATATGAAATAGATGAAGAAGAATAAGAAGAAGTTGAAGTTGAAGAAGAAGAAGATGATGAAGAAGAATAAGAAGAAGATAATAAAGATGTAATAGAAGAAGAAGAAGAAGAAGAGGAAGAAGTAGAAGGAGAAGAAGTAGAAAGAGAAGAAGAAGACAAAGAAGAAGAAGAAGCAGAAGAAAATGAAGAAGAAGAAGAAGAATTAGATATTGAGAATGAAGGAGAAGATGGAGGACGAGGAGAAGAAGAAGAAGAAGATGAAGAAGAAGAGGAAGATGAATTAGAAGAAGAAGAAGAAGAAGAAAAAGGAGAAGAATTTTTTAGGCGAAGAAGATGATGGAGAAGAAGTAGAAGAAGAAGAAGACAAAGATGAAGATGGAGAAGCAGAAGAAAAAGAAGAACATGAAGAACGAGAAGAAGAAGAAGATGGATGAAAAAGGAGAAGAAGAAGAAGTAGAGGAGAAAAAGAAGAAGAAGAAGAAGAAGAAGAAGAAGAAGAAGAAGAAGAAAAAGAAAAAGATGATGAAGAAGAAGAAGAAGAAATAAAAGAAGAAGTAGAAGAAGAAGAAGAAGAAGAAGATGAAGGAGGAGAAGGAGGAGGAGGAGAAGAAGAAGAAGAAGAAGAAGAAGAAGATGATAATGAAGATGAAGAAGAAGAAGGAGAAGAAGAAGAAAACGAAAAAGAACAAGAAGAAGAAGAAGAAGACGAAGAAGCAAAAGAAGATGGAGAAGAAGAAGACTGAGAAGATAAAGAAGAAGAAGGAGAAAAAGAAGAAGAAGGACAAGAAAATAGAGAAGAAGAAGAAGTAAGAGGAGGAGGATGAGGTGGAGGTGGAGGAGAAGTAGTAGAACAAGAAGAAGAAGAAGAGGAAGAAGAAGTAGGAGAAGAAGAAGTAGAAGAAATAGAGTTAGAGGAAGAAGCAGAAGAAGAAGAAGAAGAAGAAGAAGATAACGAAGAAGAAGAAGAAGCAGAAGAAGAAGAAGAAGAAGAAGAAGAAAAAGAAGAAGGATAACAACAACAACAATATCATGTTTAAGGAGTAGGAGAAGAAGAGGAAGGAGATGATGAAGTTGGAGAAGAAGAAGATGATGATGATGAAGAAGAAAGAAGAAGAAGAAGAAGAAGAAGAAGAAGGAGAAAGAAAAGAAGTAGGAGAAGAAGAAGGGCAAGCAGAAGGAGAAGAAGAAGTTGAAGACGATGAAGGTGACGGAGAAGAAGAACAAGCAGAAGAAGAAGTAGAAGAAGATGAAGAAGGAGAAGAAGAAGAAGAAGAAGAAGAAGCATAAGAAGAAAAAGAAGAAGAAGAAGAAGAAGCAGAAGAAGATGAAGATGATCATGATGATGATGATCAGGAGAAGAAGAAGTAGAAAAGAAGACGAAGAAGAAGAAAAAGAAGATGAAAAAGAAGACGACAAGGAAGAAGAGAAA
>JAIUJO010003157.1:85000-87500 GCA_023846275.1 Vanilla planifolia
AGAAGAAGAAGAAAAAGTTGAAGAGGCAGAAGAAGACGAAGGAGAAGAAGTAGAAGAGGAAAGACAAGAAGTAGAAGGAGAGAAAGAAGTTGACAAGGAAGAAGAAGAAGAATAATAGGAAGAAGAACAAGAACAAGAAAAAGAAGAGGAAGCAAAAGAAGAGGAATACAAAGAAGAAGAAGAAGAAGAAGAAGAAGAAGAACTAGAAGAAGAAGAAGAAGAAAAGAAGAAGAAGAAGAAGAAAAGAAGAAAATGGAGAAGAAGAAGAAGAACAAGAAGAAGAAGAAGAAGAACAAGAAGAAGAAGAAGAAGAACAAGTAGAAGAAGAAGACCAAGTAGAAAAATCAGATGGAAAAGGAGAAGAAAAATAAGAAGAAGATGGAGAAGAGGAAGAATAAGAAAACACAAAGAAAAAGAAGAAGAAGACGAAGATGAAGAAGAAGAAGAAAAAGAAGAATAAGTAGAAGAGGAAGATGATGAGGAAGAAGAAAAGGAAGAAGAAGAAGAAGAAGTACAAGGAGAAGAAGAAGGAGAAGGAGAAGAAGATGAAGGAGAAGAAAATGAAGATGTAGACGAAAAAGAAGAAGACGAAGAAGAAGAAGAATAAGAAGAAGAAGAAGAAGAAGAAGAAGGAGAAGAAGGAGGAGGAGAAGGAGGAGTAGGAGAAGTAGAAGAAGAAGAAAAAGAAGAATAAGAAGTAAGTGAAGAAGAAGAAGAAGAAGAAGTCAAAGAAGAAGAAGAAGAAGCACTAGAAGACGAAGTAGAAGAAGAAGAAGAAGACGGAGAAGAAGAAGAAGAAGAAGAAGAAGAAGAAGATGAAGAAGAAGTGGAAAACAAAGAAGAAGAAGAAGAGGAGGAAGAAGAAGAAGAAGGAGGAGGACGAGGACGAGGAGTAGGAGAAGACATAGAAGAAGAAGAAGAAGCAAGAGAAGAAGAAGAAGAAGAAGATGAAGAAGTAGAAGAAGAACAAAAGATGTAAAAGAACTTGAAGAAGAAGAAGAAGAAGACGGAAGAAGAAGTAGAAGAAGAAGAAGAAGCTAATGATGAAGATGAAGAATAAAAAGATGAAGAAGAAGAAGATGAAGAAGATCATAAAGAAGTCAAAGAAGAAGAAGAAGAAGAAATAGGAGGAGTAGTAGGACTAGAAGGGGAAGAAGAAGATCAAGAAAAAGAAGACAAAGGAGAAGAAGAAGAAGCAGAAGAAGAAGAAGAAGTAGAAGAAGAAAAAGGAGAAGAAGAATTACAATGAGAGGATGATGGAGAAGATGGAAGAGGAGAAGAGGAAGAAGAAGAAGAAGAGGAAGTTGAATAATAAGAGCAACAAGAGAAGAAGAAAGAGAAGGAGAAGAAGAAGAATATGTAGAAGAAGATGGTGAAGAAGAAGAAGCAGAAGAAGAACAAGGAGTAGAAGTAGAAGGAGAAAAAGAGGAACAAGAAGAATGAGAAGAAAAAGAAGAAAAAGAAGAAGAATAAGAAGAAGAAGATGAAGAAGAAGAAGAAGAAGAAGAAGAAGTAGAAGAAGATGATGGAGAAGAATAAGAAGAAGAAGAAGAGGGAGACGTAGGATGAAAGGAGGAGGTGGAGGAGAAGAAGAAGAAGAAGAACAAGAAGAAGAAGTAGAAGAAGAAGACGAAGAAGAAGATGAAGCAGAACAAGATGAAGAGGAAGAAGAAGAAGAGAAAGGAGAAGAGAATGAAGAAAAATAAAGGGAAAAGGCGAGGAAGAAGAAGAAGATGAAAAAGAAAAATAAGGAGGAGAAGAAGAAGGAGAAGAAGAAAATGAAAAAGAGAAACAAGAAGTATTAGAAGAAGAAGAAGAGGAGGAAGAAGAAGAAGAACAAGAAGAAGAAGACTAACCAGAATAAGAAGGAGAAGATGATGCACACATAGGAGATGTAGAAGAGGAAGGAGTAGAAGTAAAGGGAGAAAAAGAAGATGAAAAAGAACAACAAGAAGAGAGGAAGAGGATGAAAAAGAAGAGGAAGATGAAGAAGAAGAAGAAGAAGAAGAAAAAGAAGAAGAAGAAGTAGAGGAAGTTTTAGAAGACGAAAAAGAAGAATAAGAAAAAGTAGTAAAAGAGGAAGAAGAGGAAGAAGAAGAAGAATAAAAAAAAGAAGAAGAAGAAGCCGAAGAAGAAGAAGAATAAGAAGAAAAAGAAGAAAGAGAAGAAGGAGTAGAAGAAGAAGAAGAAGAAGAAGAAGAAGAAGAAGAAGAAGAAGACAATCAAGAAGAAGAAGAATGAGAAGAAGCAGGAGAAGGAGAAGAAGAAGTTGAAGAAGAAACAAAAGAGAAAGAAAAAGAAGAAATCTATGAAAAAGAAGAAGAAGAAGAAGAGGAAGAAGTGGAAGAAGAGGAAAAAAGAGAAGAAAAAGAAGGAAGAAGAAGGAGGAAGAAGAAGAAGGAGGAGGAGGAAGAAGAAGAAGAAATAAAAGAAGAAATAGAAGAAGGAGAAGAAGAAGAAGAAGAAATAGAAGAAGAAATAAAAGAAGAAGAAGAAGTTG
>JAIUJO010001260.1:10000-12500 GCA_023846275.1 Vanilla planifolia
GCAGAGGAAGAAAAGGAAGAAGAAGAAGAACAGGCAAAAGAAGAAGGAGAAGAAGAAGAAGAAAAAGAAGACTAAGAAGAAGAAGAAGAGCAAGAAAAAGAAGTAGTAGTAGTGGAAGAGGAAGAAGAAGAAGAAGAAGAACCAGAAGAGGAAGGACATGAAGAAGAAAACGAAGAAGAAGAAGAAGAACCAGAAGAAGAAGAACAAGGAGAATGAGGAGAAGAAGATGAAGAAGAAGTAGGAGTAGAAGAAGAAGAAGTAGTAGTAATAGTAGTAGTAGAAGAAGAAGAAGAAGAAGAAGAAGAAGAAGATGAAAAAGAAGAAGAAAATGATGATGGAGAAGGAGAAGAAGAGGGAGAAGAAGAAGAAGATGATGATAAAGATAAGAAGAAGGTGAAGAAGAAGGAGAAGATGAAAGAGAAGAAGTTGAAGAAGAAGAAGAAGAAGAAGAAGCAAAAGAAGAAGAATAAGAAGAAAGATTAGAAGAGGAAGAAGAAGAAGAAGAAGAAGGAGATGAGGGAGAAGAAGAAGATGAAGTAGGCACAAAAGAAGAAGAAGTAGAAGAAGAACAAGAAGAACAAGAAGAAGAACAAGAAGAAGAAAAAGAAGAAAAAGAAGTAGTAGTAGTAGTAGTAGTACAAGAAGAAGAAGATGAAGAAGTAGAAGACGAAGAGGAAGAAGGAGAAGAAAAAGAAGATGAAGAAGAAGAAGAAGAAGAGGAAAAAAATGAAGAAGAAGAAGAGGATGGAGAACAAGAAGTAGAAGAAAAAGAAAACGAAGACGAAGAAGGGGAAGAAGAAGTAGAAGAAGAAGACGTATAAGAAGAAGAAGAAGAGAAGAAGAAGAAAAAGAAGAAGAACAAGGAGAAGAAGGAGAAGAAGAAGATGAAGTAGGGGCAGAAGAAAAAGAAGTACAAGAAGAAGAAAAAGAAGAAGAAGAAGAAGAAGAAGAAGCAGAAGCAGAAGACAAAGACGATAAAGTAGAAGAAGAAGAAGAAGAAGAAGAAGAAGAAGATGATGATGATCGATGATGAAGAAGAAGAAAGAGAAGAAGAAAAAGGAGAACAAGAAGAATAAGAAGCAGAAGAAGAAGAAGAAGAAGAAGAAGAAAAAGAAGTAGCAGAAGAGGATGAAAAAGTTGAAGAAAATGAAGGAGAAGTAATAGAAGTAGAAGTAAAAGATCAAGATGAAAGAAGAAGAAGAAGAAGAAGAAGGAGGAGGAGGAGGCAAAGGAGAAGAAGAAAGAGGAGAAGAAGAAGCAAAAGGAGAAGCAGAAGAAGAAGAAGAACAACAAGATGTAGAAGAAGAATAAGAAAAATAACTAGAAGTTGTGGAAGATGATGAAGAAGAAAAAGGAGAAGATGAAGAAGCAGAAGAAGAAGAAGAAGAAGAAGAAGCAGAAGGAGAAATTGAAGAAGAAGAAGAAGAACAAGAAGAAGAAGATGCAAAAGAAGAAGAAGAAGAAGTAGAAGAAGAGGAAGTAGTAGAAGAAGAAAAAGAACATGAAGAAAATAAGAATAAGGAGAAGAAGAATAAGAAGAACAAAAGAAGAAGAAAAAGAAGAAGAATAAGAAGTTAAAGAAGACCACAATGAAGAAGAAGAAGAAGAAGAAGAAGAAGAAGAAGAAAAAGAAGTAGAAGAAGCAGAAGCAGAAGAAGAAAAGGAAGAAGAAGAAGAAGAAGAAAAAGAAGGAGAAGAAGAAGAAGAAAAAGAAGAAGAAGGAGGAGAAGGAAACACACATAAAGAAGAAGAAGTAAAAGAAGACAAAGAAGAAGAAGAACAAGAACAAGAAAAAGAAGTAGCAATAGTGGAAGAGGAAGAAGAAGAAGAAGAAGAAGAACTAGAAGAAGAACATGAAGAAGAAAAAGAAGAAGAAGAAGAAGAAGAAGAAGAAGAACCAGAAGAAAAAAAGAAGGAGAATGAGAAGAAGAAGACAAAGAAGAAGTAGGAGAAGAAGAAGTAGTAGTAAAAGAAGAAGAAGAAGAAGAAGAAGAAGAAGAGCAAGAAGTGGAGGAGGAGGAAGAAGAAGAAGAAAAAGAAGATGAAAAAGAAGGTGAAAAAGAAGAAGAAAAAGATGAAGGAGAAGGAGAAGAAGAGGGAGAAGAAGATGATGATGATGATAAAGAAGAGGAAGAAGGTGAAAAAAAAGAGAAGAAGAAAGAGAAGAAGTCGAAAAAGAAGAAGAAGAAGCAAAAGAAGATGAACAAGAAGAAAGAGAAGAAGGGGAAGAAGAAGAAGAAGGAGAATGAGATGAAGGAGAAGAAGAAGATGAAGTAGGCACAGAAGAAAAAGAAGTCGAAGAAGACGAAGAAAAAAAAGAAAAGGAAGTTGTAGTAGTAGTAGTAGAAGAAGAAGAAGAAGAAGAAGAAGTAGACAAAGAAGAACAAGAAGAAGACAAAGAGAAAGAAGGAGAAGAAAAAGAAAATGAAGAAAGGAAAAAATGAAGATGAAGAAGAAGATGGAGAACAAGAAGTAGAAGAAAAAGAAAAAGAAGACGAAG
>JAIUJO010001260.1:25000-27500 GCA_023846275.1 Vanilla planifolia
AAGATGAAGATGGAGAAGAAGAAGACAAAGAAAAAGAAGAAAAAGATGAAGAAGAAAGAAACGATGTAGAGATAGAAGAAAAAGAAAGAGTAGCAGAAGAAGAAGAAGTAGAAGAAAAAGTAGAGGAATAAGAAGAACAAGAAGAAGAAGAAGTAGTAGTAGTAGAAGATGAAAAAGAAGAAGAGGAAGAAGAAGGTAAAGAACAAGAATAATAATAATAAAAAGAAGAAGAAGTAGAAGAATAGGGAGAAGAAGAAGAAGAAGAAGAAGTGGAGGAAGAAGAAGAAGAGGGAGAAAAAGAAGAAGAAGAAGAATAAGAACAAAAATAAGAGGAAAAAGGAGATGAAGAAGAAGAAGAAAGAGAAGAGAAAGATGAAATAGAGGAAGAAGAAAAAGAAGAAGAAGAAGATGTTTAAGAAAAAGAAGAAGATGTTAAAGAAGGAGAAGAAGGAGAAAAAGAAGTAGAAGAATAAGAAGAAAAAGATTTGGAAGAAGAAGAAGATAAAGGAGGAGAAGAAAAAGAAGAAGAAGAAGGAGAAGAAAAACAAGGAGGAGGAGAAGAAGAAGAAGAAGAAGGAGGAAGAGAAGAAGAAGATGAAGAAGAAGGAAAAGAGGAATAAGATGAAGAAGAAGGAGCAGAGCAAGATAAAGAAGTACTAGTAGAAGAAGAAGAAGAAGAAGGAGAAGAAGAAGAAGATGAAGAAGAAGAAGAAGAAGGAGAAGAGGAAGGAGGAGGAGAAAAAGGAGAAGAGGAAGAAGAAGAAGAAGAAAAGGAAGAAGTACAAGGAGAAGAAGTAGAAGAAGAATAAGAAGAAGAAGATGAAGAAGAAGAAGAAGAAGGAGAAGAAAAAGATGAAGAAAAACAAGAGGAAGATGAAGCAGAAGAAATATAGAAAAGGAAGAAGAACAAGGAAAAGAAGAGGAAGAAGAAGAAGAAGAAGAAGAAGAAGAAGTTGAAGAAGAAAAAGAAGGAGTGGAAGAAGGAGAAGCAGAAGAAGTTGAAGAAGGAGAAAAAGTTGAAGAAGAAGATGGAGAAGAAGAAGTAGACGAAGAAGAAGGAGAAGTAGAGGAAGAAGGAGAAAGAGAAGAAGAAGAAGAAGAAGAAGAAGAAGAAGAAGAAGAAGCAAAAGATGAAGAAGAAGAAGAAGAAGAAGAAGAAGAGGAAGTAGTAGAAGAAGAAAAAGAAGAAGAAGAAGAAGAATAAGAATAAAGAGAAGAATAAGAAGAAGAGAATAAGAAAAAAATGAAAAAGAAGAATAATAAGTAGAAGACAACGATGAAGAAGAAGAAGAAGAAGAAGAAGTAGGAGGAGAAGAAGAAGATGAATAAGAAGAAGAAGAAGAAGAAGAAGAAGAAAAAGAAGTAAAAGAAGAAGCAAAAGTAGAGGAAGAAAAGGAAGAAGAAGAAGAACAGGCAAAAGAAGAAGGAGAAGAAGAAGAAGAGAAAGAAGACTAAAAAGAAAAAGAAGTAGCAGTAGTGGAAGAGGAAGAAGAAGAAGAAGAAGAAGAACCAGAAGAGGAAGGACATGAAGAAGAAAAAGAAGAAGAAGAAAAAGAAGAAGAACCAGAAGAAGAAGAACAAGGAGAATGAGAAGAAGAAGATGAAGAAGAAGTAGGAGTAGAAGAAGAAGAAGTAGTAGTAATAGTAGAAGAAGAAGAAAAAGAAGAGCAAGTAGAGGACGAGGAAGAAGAAGAAGAAGAAGAAGATGAAAAAGAAGAAGAAAATGATGAAGGAGAAGGAGAAGACGAGGGAGAAGAAGAGGGAGAAGAAGAAGAAGACGATGATAAAGATAAGAAGAAGGGGAAGAAGAAGGAGAAGATGAAAAAGAAGAAGTCGAAGAAGAAGAAGAAGAAGAAGAAGCAAAAGAAGAAGAATAAGAAGAAAGATTAGAAGAGGAAGAAGAAGAAGAAGAAGGAGATGAAGGAGAAGAAGAAGATGAAGTAGGCGCAAAAGAATAAGAAGTAGAAGAAGAAGAAGAAGAAGAATAAGAATAAGAAGAAGAAGAAAAAGAAGAAAAAGAAGTAGTAGTAGTAGTAGTAGTAGAAGAAGAAGAAGAAGAAGAAGTAGACAAAGAGGAAGAAGTAGAAGACAAAGAGGAAGAAGGAGAAGAAAAAGAAGATGAAGAAGAAGAAGAAGAAGAGGAAAAAAATGAAGAAGAAGAAGAAGATGGAGAACAAGAAGCAGAAGAAAAAGAAAAAGAAGACGAAGAAGGGGAAGAAGAAGAAGAAGAAGTATAAGAAGAAGAAGAAGAGGAAGGAGAAGAAGAAAAAGAAGAAGAAGAAGGAGAAGAAGGAGAAGAAGAAGATAAGTAGGGGCAGAAGAAAAAGAAGTACAAGAAAAGAAGAAGAAGAGGAAGAAAAAGAAGTAGAAGAAGAAGAAGAAGAAGAAGCAGAAGTAGAAGAACAAGATGATAAAGTAGAAGAAGAAGAAGAAGAAGAAGAAGATGATGATGATGACGATGATGAAGAAGAAGAAGAAAGAGAAGAAGAAAAAGGAGAAC
>JAIUJO010001260.1:32500-35000 GCA_023846275.1 Vanilla planifolia
TAAGAGGAAGAAGAATAAGATGAAGAACAAGAAAAAGAAGAAATGATGATGAAGAAGGAAAAGCAGAAGAAAAAGGAGAAGAAGCAGAAGATGGAGAAGAGGAAGAAGGAGAAGAAGAAGAAGAAAAGGAAGAAGAAGGAGAAGAAGAAGAAGAAGAAGAAGAAGAAGAAGAAAAGGAACAAGAAGAAGAAAGATAGAAGAAGAAGAAGAAGAAGAAGAAGGGAAGAGAAGAAGAAGAAGAAGAAGAAGAAAGAAAAGAAGAAGAAGAAGAATAAGAAGAAGAAAGAGTAGAAGCAGAAGAAGAGGTAGTAGAAGTGGAAGAAGAAGAAGAAGTCGAAGAAGAAGAAGAAGAAGAAGAAGGAGAAGATCAAGAAGAAGAAAAAGAAGAAGAAGAAAACGAAGAAGAATAAGAAGTCGAAGAAGAAGAAGAAGAAGAAGAAGAAGAAGAGGAAGAGGAGGAAGAAGAAGAAGATGATGAAGAAGAAGAAGAAGAAGAAGAAGAAGAAGAAGAAAAAGGAGGAAAAGAAGAAGAAGAATAAGTAGAAGAAGAAGAAGAAAAAGAAAAAGGGGTAGAAGAAGAAGAAGAAGAAGAAGGAGAAGTTACAAAAGAAAAAGAAGAAAAAACAGGAGAAGTAGTAGAAGTAGGAGAAAAAGAAGAAGAAAAAGAAAACGAAGGAGAAAAAGAAGAGGAAGAAGAAGTAGAAGAAGTAGAAGAAGTAGAAGAAGAAGAGGAAGTAGAAGTGGTAGAAGAAGAAGAAGAGTAGGCAGAAGAAGGAAAACAAGGAGTAGTTGTCGAAGAAGAAGGAGCAGAAGGCGAAGAAGAAGAAGAAAAAGAAGAAGAAGCAGATGAAAAAGAAGAAGAAGGACAAGAAGAAGAAGAAGAAGAAGAAGAATGAGTAATTGTAGAAGAAGAAAAAGAAGAAGGACAAGAAGAAGAAGCAGAAGAAGAAGAAGAAGAAGAAGAAGTAGTTACAGAAGAAAAAGAAGAAGCAGAAGAAGAAGTAAAAGTAGGAGAAAAAAAAAGAAGAAGAAGAACATGAAGGAGAAAATGAAGAAAAAGAAGAATAAGAGGAAGAAGAAGATGAAGAAGAAGAAGAAGAAGAAAAAGAAGAAGAAGAAGTGGAAGATTTAGAAGTAGTACAAGAAGAAGATGGTGATAATGATGATGATGATGAAAAAGATGAAGAAGATGAAGAAGAAGAAATAGTAGAAGGTTAAGAAGAAGGAGGGGGAGACTAAGAAGTAGGAGAAGAAGAAGAGGAAGAAGAAGAACGAGATGTAGAAGAAGGAGGAGAAGAGGAAGTAGTGGAGGATGAAAAAGAAGGAGATGGAGAAGAAGAAGATGAAGAAGAAAAAGAAGAAGAAGAAGAAGAAGAAGAATATGGAGAAGAAGTAGAAGAGGAAGAAGAAGAGGAAGAAGAGATTAGAGTAGAAGAAGAAGAAGGAGGAGAACAAGAAGAAGGAGGAGTAGAAGATGAAGAAGAAGCAGATAGAGAAGTAGAAGAAGAAGAAGATGGAAAAATAGGAAGAAGAAGAAGAAGGAGACGAAGAATATGTAGAAGAAAAACAAGAAGAAGCAAAAGAAGAATTTGAAGAAGTAGAAGAAGTAGAAGAAAGAGAAGAACTAGAAGAAGAAGAAGAAGAAGAAGTAGAAGAAGAAGAAAGAGAAGGAGGAGGAGGAGGAGGTGGTTGGAGGAGGAGAAGAAAAAGAAGAAGAAGATTATGATGATGATGAAGTAGAAGAGGAAGAAGAAGAAGAAGAAGAAGTCGAAGACGAAAAAAACGAAAGAAGAAGAAGAGGAAGAAGAAGAAGAAGAGTATGATGATGTAGACAAAGAAGAAGAAGAAGAAGAAGTATAAGAAGAAGATGAAGTAGAAGAAAAAGATGAACAAGAACAAGAACAAGAAGAAGAATAAGAAGGTTAAGAAGTAGACGAAAAAATAGAAAAAGGAGAAGAAGAAAAAGAACGAGGAGGAGGACGAGGAGAAGATGAAGAAAAGAAGAAGAAGATAATGATGAACGCAAAAAAAGCAGTAGTAGTAGAAAAAGAAGAAGAAGAAAAAAGAAGAAGAAGAAGAAGAAGAAGAAGAAGAAGAAGAAGAAAAGAAGAAGAAGAAGAAGAAGAAGAGGAAGAAGATGTGGAAGAAGAAGAAGAAGAAGAAGGAAATTAAAAAGAAGAGAAAGAGGAAGAAGAAGAGGAAGAAGAGGAGAAGGAAGAAGAAGAAAAAGAAGAAGAAGAAGGCGGATAAAAATAAGAAAAAAAAAGAAGATGAAATAGATGAAAAAGAAGAAGAAGAAGAAGAAGAAGAAGTTGAAGAAGAAGAATAAAAAGAAGAAGAAGTAGCTGAAGAAGAAGAAGAAAAAGAAGAACAAGAAGAAGAAGAAGAAGAGGAAGAAGAAGAAGAAGAAGTAGTAGAGGAGGAGGAAGAAGAAGAAGAAGAGGAAGTTGATTATGTGAAAGAAGAAGAAGAAGAAGAAAACAAGAATAAGAAAAAGAAG
>JAIUJO010001260.1:42500-45000 GCA_023846275.1 Vanilla planifolia
AAGAAGAAGAAGAAGAAGAAGTGGAACAAATAGAAGAGGAAGAAGATGACGATTATGAAGAATATTAAGAAGAAGAAGCAGAGGAAGAGGAAGAAGAAGATGAATATTATGAAGAAGAAGAAGAAAAAGAAGAAAATAGTGATGAAGAAAAAGATGAAGTAGAAGAAGAAGATAAAGAAGAAGAAGAAGAAGAAGATGATGAATTAGAGTAAAATATAAAAGAAGAAGAAGAAGAAGAAGAAGGGGAGGAAAAAAAAAGAAAGAGAAGAAGAAGAGGAATAAGAAGAAGAAGAAAAAGTAGAAGAAGATGAAGAAGATGAAGAAGAAGAAGAAGAAGAAAAAGAAGTAGTAGATGAAAAAGAAGTTGAAGAAGTAGAAGACGGAGAAGAAGGCAAAGAAGAAGAAGAAGTAGAAAGAGGAGGAGGAGGAGAGGAAGAAGAAGAAGAAGAAGAAGAAAAAGAAGCAGAAGAAGAAGAAGAATAAGAAGTAGAAGAAGAGGAAGAAAGAGAAGGTTTGGAAGAAGAAGAAGAAGAAGGTGGAAAAGAAGAAGAAGAAGAAGAAAAATTGGAAGTGGAGGAAGAAGAATAAGATGACCATGAAGAAGAAGAAGAGGAAAAAAAGCAAAAGAAGAACTAGAATAAGAACAAGAAAAAGAAGTAAAAGAACAGTAAGAAGAACTAGAAGAAAAGGAAGAAGATGAAGAAGAAGAGGAAGTGGAAGAAGAAGAGGAAGAAGAAGAAGATGAGGAAGAAGAAGAAGAAAATCAAAAAGTTGAAGACGAAGAAGAATAAGAAGAATAAGAAGAATAAGAAGTAGTAGTAGAAGAAGAAGAAGAAAAATAATAATAATAATAATAATAATAAGAGGAGGAGGAGGGGAAGAAGGATAAGAAGAAGAAGAAGAAGAAGAAGAAGATCTAAGAGGATGAAGACCAAGTAGTAGTAGTCATAGTAGTAATAGTAGAAGGAGGAGAAGAAGAAGAAGAAGAAGAAGCAAGAGAAGAAGAAGACGGTGAAGAAAAAAAGATGAAGAAGAAAAAGAAAAACAAAGTAGAAGAAGAAGAAGAAGGAGAAGAAGAAGAAGAAGAAGAAGAAGAAGAGGAAGGAGAAGAAGAAGAAAAAGAAGAAGAAGAGGAAGAGAAAAAAAAGTACAAGTAGAAGAAGAAGAAGATGAAGAAGAATAAGCAGAAGAAGAAAAAAAAGAAGAAGAAGTAGAGGAAGAAGAAGTAAAAGAAGAAGAAGGTGAAGAATAAGAATAAGAAGAATAAGAAGAAGAAGAAGACAAAGAAAAGAAGAAGAAGAAGAGGAAGAGGAACTAGAAGAAGAAGGAGAAAGAGAAGAAGAAGAAGAAGAAGAAGAAGAAGAAGAAGAACAGGAAGAAGAGGAAGAGGATGAAGAAGAAGAAGAAGAAGAAGAAGAAAAGTGGAAGAAGAAGACGAAGAAGAAGAAGAGGATGAAGAAGAAGAACAAGAAGAGGTAGAAGAAGATGTAAGAGAAAAGAAGATGTTAGAGAAGAAGAAGTTGAAAAAGAAGAAGAAGTATAAGAAGAATAATGTGAAAAAAACGACAAAGGAGAAGTAGAAAAAGTTGGAGAAGAAGAAGAACGAGAAGAAGAAGAAGAAGAAGGTCTGGAAGAAGAGGAAGAGAAAGAAGAAGGAAAAGAAGAAGAAGAAGAAGAAGATGAAGACAAAGAAGAAGAAGAGGAGGAGAGGGAAGAAGAAGAAGATGATGACGATGAAGAAGGACAAGGAGAGGATGAGGAAGAAGAAGAAGAAGAAGAAGAAGAAGATTAAGAACAAGAACAACAACAAGAAAAACTCGAAGAATAAGAAAAGGAAGAACAGGAAGAGGAGGAAGAAGAAAGAGAAGAAGAGGAAGAAGAAGAAGAAGTAAGAGGAAAAAGAAGAAGATAAGGAAGAAGAACAAGAAGAAGAAGAAATAGAAGAAAAAGAAGAAGAAGGACAAGAAAAAAAACAAGAAGAGGATGAAGAAGAAGTACGAGAAGAAGAGGGTGAAGAACTAAAAGAACAAGGTGAAGAAGCGCAAGAAGAAGAAGAAGAAGGCAAAGATCATTATAAACAAGAGGAAGAGGAAGAAGAAGAAGATAAAGAAGAAGATGATGAAGAAGAAGAAGAAGATGATGATGATGATGAAGATGAAGTAGATGGAGAAGAAGTGCAAAAAGAAAAATAGGAAGAATAAGACAAAAATGAAGAAGAAGAAGAAGAAGCTGAGAAGAGGAAGAACAAAAACAAGAAGAAGAAGAAGAAGAAGAAAAAGAAGTAGACGAAGAAGAAGAACAAGAAGAAGAAGAAGAAGAAGAAGAAGTGCATGAAGAAGAAGAAGAAGAAGAAATACAGGAAGAAGAAGAAGAAGAAGAAGAAAAAGAAGAAGAAGAAGAAAAAGTAGAAGAATAGGAAGGAGAGGAGGAAGAAGAAGAAGAAGAAGAAGTTGATTATATGGAAGTAGATGTGGAAGAATAACAAGAGGAAGAAAAAGAA
>JAIUJO010001260.1:47500-57500 GCA_023846275.1 Vanilla planifolia
AGAAGTACAAGAGGATAATGAGGAGGAGGAGGAAGAAGAAGAAGAATGAGAAGATGAAGTAGTAGAAGAAGAAGAAGAAGACGAAGAAGAAGAAGAAGAAATAGGAGAAGATAGAGAAGAAGAAGAAGAAGCAGAAAAGGAGGAAGAGGAGGAAGTAAAAGTAGAGGAAAAACATGAAGATGATGATGAAAAGAAAGAAGAAGTAACATGAAGAAGAAGAAGTGGAAGAAGAAGAAGTAGAAGTAGAAGAAGAAGAAGAAAATGTAATAGGTAGAAAAAATAGTTGTGGAAGAAGAAGAAAAAAATTAAGCAGAATAAGAGAAGAAGAAGAAGTTGAAGAAGAAGTAGAAGAAGAAGAAGAGGAAGAAGAAGAAGAAGATGAAGAAGAAGAAGAGGAAGAAGATGGAGAAGAAGAAGAGGAAGAAGAAGAAAAACAAGAGAAGAAGAAGTATGAGGAAGATGAAGAAGATGGGGAAGAAGAATGGCAAGAAGAAGAAGAAGAAGAACAAGAAGAGGAAGATAAAGAAGTACAACAAGAAGAAGAAGGTGAAGAAGAAGAAGAAGAAGAAGAAGATGATGATGATGATGTTGATGAAGAAGAAGACGAAGAAAAAGAGGAAGAAGAAAAAGAAGATGAGGAAGAAGAAGTGGAAGAACATGAAGAAGAAGAATAATAATAAAAAGAATAAGATGATGAAGAAGTAAGAGGAAGAAGAAAAAGAAGAAAAGGAAGAAGAACAAGGAGAAGAAGAAGAACAACAACAAGAAGAAGTAAGAAAAGAAGAAAAATGTGAAGAAAAAGAAGAAGAAGAGGTACAGGAATAGGAAAAACAAGAAGAATTAGAAGTAGGAGAAGATGTGGAAGAAGAAGAAGTAGAAGAAAAAGAAGTAAAAGGAAGTAGTAGTAAAAGTAGAATAAAAAGAAAAACTAGAAGAACAAGAAGAAGAAGAAGAAGAAGAAGAAGAAGAAGAAGAAGAAGTAAAAGAAGAAGAAGAAGGTGAAGAGGGTAAGAAGAATAAGAAGAAGAAAAAGAAGAAGAAGAAGAAGAAGTGTAAGAAGTAGAAATACAAGAAGAGGAAGAAGAAGAAGATGAGGAAGAAGAAGAAGAGGAAGAAGAAAGAGAAGAAGAAGAAGAAGAAGAAGAAGAAGAAGAAGAAGAAGAAGAACTAGAAGAAGAAGGAAAGGAGGAGGAAGAAGAAAAAGAAGAACAAGAAGACGAACAAGAAAAAGAAGTCGAAGAATAAGAGGGAGAACAAGAAGAAGAAGAAGAAGTAGGAGAAGAAGAAGGAGAAGATGATGATGCAGAAGAAGAAGAAGAAGAAGTAAGAGGAAGAAGGTGAAGATGTGGAAGAAGAAGGAGAAGAGGAAGAAGAACAATAAGAAGAAGAAGAAGAAGCAAAAGAAGAAGAAGAAGAAGAAGAAGAACAAGAATTGGAAGAAGAAGAAGTGGAAGAAGATGATGAATTTTGAGAAGATGAAGAAGAAGAAGAAGAAGATGAAGAAGACGAAGAAGAAGATGAATATTATGAAGAAGAAGACGAAGATAATGATGAAGAAAAAGAGGAAGAAGAAGAAGAAGATAAAGAAGAAGAAGAAGAAGAAGAAGGAGAAGAAGAGAATGAAGAAGAAGAAAATGAAGAAGAAGAATAATAAGTAGAAGAAGAAGAAGTAGGAGAACAAGGTGAAGAAGAAGAAAAAGAAGAAGAAGGCGAAGAAAAAAGAAGAATACGAAGAAGAAGAAGAAGAATGAGAAGAAGAAGAAGAGGGAGAGGATGAAGAAGAAGAAGAAGAAAACAAGATGAAGAAGAAGAAGGAGAAGAAGGAGGAGAAGAAGAAGAAGAAAAAGAAGAAGAATAGGTAGACGAAGAAGAGGATGAAAAAGAAGAAGAAGAAGAAAAATTAGAAGAAAAAAGGGAAGAAGTAAGAGAAAGAAGAACAAGAAGAGAAAGAAGAAGAAGAAGTAGGAGGAAAAAGTAGAAAAAGATGTAGAAGTAGAAAAAGTAGAAGAAGAAAAAGAAGAAGAAGAGGAAGTAAGAGAAGAAGAAGAAGGTGAAAAGAAGAAGAAGAAGAAGAAGAAGAAAAAGAAGAAGAAGAAGAAGAAAAGAATAAGAAGAACAATAGTAATGATAAGAAGAAGGAGAAAAAGAAGAAGTAGAAGAAAAAGAAGAAGAAGATCATGATGAAGAGGAAGAAGAAGTAAGATGAAGAAGAAGAAGAAGTGGAAGAAGAAGAAGAAGAAGAATTACAATAATAATAATATTAATAATAATAATATTAATAATAATAATAATAACAATAATAATAATAATAATAATAAGTAGAAGAAGAAGAAAAAGAAGAAGTGACAAGAAGAAAAAAATGAAGTTGTATAAGAAGAAGAAAAAAAAGAATGGGAAGAAGAAGAGAAGAAAAAGTATAAGAATAATAATAATAACAAGAAGAAGGAGAATAAGAAGAAAAAGAGGAAGAAGAAGTAGGAAAAAAGAAGATGATGATGAGGAAGAAGAAGGAGAAGAAGAAGAGGAATAAGAAGAAGAAGAAGAAGAAGAGGAGGAGGAGGAGGAATAATAATAATAATAAGAAGAAGAAGAAGAAGAAGAAGCGGGGGAAGAAGAAGAAGAAGAAGAAGAGGAAGAAGTAGAAGAAGAAGAAGCAGAAGAAGGAGAAGAAGAAGAAGAAGAAGAAAAACAAGAGGAAGAAGGAGAAGAAGAAGAGGAAGAAGAAAAAGAGTGAGAATAAGAAGTAAGAGGAAGAAGAAGAAGAAAAGCAAGTAGAAGAAGAAATAGGAAAAGAATAAGAACAAAAAGAGGAAGAAACAGAAGTACGAGATGAAGAAGAAAGCAAAGAAGATGTAGAAGAAGAAGAAGAAGAAAAAGAAGAGGAGGAAGAAGAGGAAGAAGAAGTGGGAGAAGATGAAGAAGAAGAAGAACAACAACAAGAACAAGAAGAAGATGAAAAAGTAAGAGGAGGAAGAAGAAGCAGTATTAGTAGAAGAAGAAGATAAAGAAGAAGAATAAGGAGAAGAAAAAGAAGAAGAAGAAGAAGTAAGAAAAGTAGAAGAAGTCAAAGAAAGAGAAGAAGAAGAGGAAGAGAAAGAAGAAAATGAAGAAGTAAGAGGAAGAAGAGTTAGTAGAAGAAGAATAAGAAGAAAAAACAAGAAGAAGAAGAAGTAAAAGAAGAAGAAGAAGGTGAAGAGGGAAAGAAGAAGAAGAAGAAGATAAATAAGAAGAAAAATAAAAAGAACAATAAGAAGAATAAGAAGAAGAAGAAATAGAAGAAGGGGAAGAAGAAGAAGTTGAGTAAGAAGAAGAAGATATAGAAGAAAAAGAAGATGAAGAAGAAGATAAGGAGAAGAAATGGGAGAGGAGGAGGAGGTAGAAGAAGAAGAAGAAGAAGTAGAAGAAGAAATTGAAGAATAAGAAAAAGAAGAAGAAGAACAAGAGCAAGAACAAGAAGAAGAGGAAGAAGAAGAAGAAGAATAAGGGGAAGATGACAAAGAAGAAGGAAAAGTAGTGGAAGAAGAAGAAGAGGAAGAAGATGACGATTATGAAGAAGATGAAGAAGAAGAAGAAGAAGAAGTGGAAGGAAAAGATTAATATTATGAAGAAGAAGAAGAAGAAGAAAAACAAGAAGATAATGACGAACAAAAAGAAGAAGATGAAGAAGAAGATAAAGATGAGGAACAAAAAGAAAAGTAAGAAGAAGGAGAAGAAGAAGAAGAAGAAGAATAAGGGAAAATAAAGAGGAAGAAGAAGAAGGAAAAGAAGATAAAAATGAAGAAGAAGAAGTAGTAGAAGAAGACAAAGAAGGAGAGGAAAAAGAAGAAAGAGAAGAAGAAGAAGAAGAGTAACAAGAAGAAGAAGGAGAAGAAGAGGAAGAAGAAGACGAACAAGTTGTAGTAGTAGTAGGAGATGAAGAAGAAGGTGAAGAAGTCAAAAAAAGAAGGAGAAGAATGCAAAGAAGAAGAAGAAGAAAAAGAAGAAGAAGAAGAAGAAGAAGGAGAAGAAGACGAAGAAGAAGGAGAGGAAGAAGAACAAGAAGAAGAAGAAGAACAAGAGCAAGAAGAAACAGAAGAAGAAGTAGAAGAAGAAGAAGAGGAAGAAGAAGGAGAAGAGAAGGACAAGAAGAGGAGGAAGAAGAAGAATATGAAGAAAAAGTAGAAGAAGTGAAAGAAGCTGTAGAAGAAGAAGAAAATCGAGAAGAAGAAGTAGAAGAAGGAGAAGAAGAAGAAGAAGAAGAAAAGGAGGAAGAAGAAGAAGAAGAAGAAGAAGTAAGAGGAAGAAGAAGAAGAAGGGGAAGAAAAAGAAGAAGAAGAAGAAGAAGAAGAAGAAGAAGAAGAGGAAGATGTAGAAGTAAGTGGAAAAGTAAGTAGTAGTAGTAGTAGTAGAAGAAGAAGAAGAAGAAGATTGAAAAGTAAGAGGACGAAGAAGAAGTAGTACTAGTAGAAGAAGAAGAAGAAGAAGTAAGAAAAGGTGTAGAAAAAGAAGAAGAAGAGGAAGAAGAAGAAGTACAAGAAGTTGAAAAAGAAGAAGAAGAAGAAGAAGAAAATATAAGAGGAAGAAGAATAAGTAGAAGAAGAATAAGAAGAAAAACAAGAAGAAGAAGAAGAAGGAGCAAAAGAAGAAGAAGAAGTTGAAGATGGAAAGAAGAAGAAGAAAAAAAAAAGAACAAAAAGAAGAAGTAGAAGAAGAAATAGAAGAAGAGGAAGAAGAAGATGAGAAAGAAGAAGTAGAAGTAGAAGAAGAAGAAGAAGAAGTTGAAGAATATGGAGAAGAAGAAGGCGAGGAGGGAAAAGAAGAAGAAGAAGAAGAAGAAGAAGAAGAAGAAGATGAAGAAGAAAAAGAAGAAGAAGAACAAGAGGATGAACAAGAGGAAGAGGAAGAAGAAAAAGAAGAAGGAGAAGATGAAGAAGAAGAAGAAGAAGAAGAAGTAAGAGGAAGAAGATCAAGATGAGGAAGAACACGAAGAAGAAGAAGAAGAACAAGAATAGGAAGAAGTGTGAGAAGAAGTGGAAGGTGAAGAAGAAGAAGAAGAAAATGGAGAAGAAGAAGAAGAAGAAGAAGAAGATTAAGAAGAAGAAGAAGAAGAAGAAGAAGTAGAAGTGGAAGAAGAAGAAGAGCAAGAAGATGACAATTATGTAGAAGATGTACAAGAAGAAGAGGAAGAATAGATGAATATTATGAAGAAGAAGAAGAAGATAATTATGAAGAAAAAGAAGAAGAAGAAGATATAGTTGAAGAATTACAATAATAATAATAATAATAATAAGAGGAAAATAAAGAAAAAAAAGAAGACGAAAAAGAAGATCAAAATCATGAAAAAGAAGAAGAAGAAGAAGAAGCTACAAAAGAAGAAGAAGAAGAAGAAGGGAAGGAAAGAGAAAGAGAAAAAAAGAAGAGGAAGAAGAAGAAGGAAAAGAAGAGGAAGAAGTAGAAGAACAAAAAGAAGAGGAAGTAGTCGAAGAAGAAGTAGGAGATGAAGAAGAAGGTGAAGAAGTTAGAAAAGAAGAAGAAGAATGAGAAGAAGAAGGAGGAGGAGGAGGAGGAGGAGGAGGAGGAGAAGAAGAAGAAGAAGAAGGAGAGGAAGAAGAAGAAGAGGAAGAAGAAGAACAAGAACAAGAAGAACAAGAAGAAGATGCAGAAGGAGAAGAAGAAGAAGAAAAAGAAGAAAAAGAAGAAGAATTAGAAGAAGAAGAATAAGAAGAAGAAGAAGAAGAAGAAGTGAAGGAAGAACAAGAAGAAGAAGAAGAAAAATAAGAAGAAAATGTAGCAGAAGAAGAAAAAGAAGTAAGAGGAAGAAGAACAAGAAGAAGGGGAAGAAGAAGAAGAAGAAGAAGAAGATGATGAAGAAGATGAAGAAGAATCAGTAAGAGAAGAAGAAGAATTAGAAGAAGTAGAAAAAAAAAGAATAAAAAGAAGAAAAAGAATAAGAAGAATAATAATAAGAAGAAGGTGGAGAAATAGAAGAAGGACTAGAAGAAGAAGAAAAAGAAGAAGAAGAAGAAGAAAAAAATGAGGAAGAAGAAGAAGAAGAAGAAAAAGAAGAACAAGAAGAAGAAGTAAAAAATTATGAGGAAGATGAAGAAGAAGAAGAAGAAGATGAAGTAGAAGAAGAAAATATTGAGAAAGAAGATGAAGAAGAAGAAGAAGATGAAGAAATAGTAGAAGAAGAAGAGGAAGAAAAAGAAGAAGAATAATAAGAAAAAGTAGTAGTAGAAGAAGAAGAAGAAGAAGAAGAATAAGAGAAGAAGAGGAAGAAAGGGGAGGAAGAGAAAGAAGAAGAATAAGAAAATCAAGAAGAAGAAGAAGAATAAGAATAAGAAGAAAAAGAAGAAGAAATGCAAGAAAAAGAGTAAAAAAAATGAAGAAGAACAAGAAAAAGAATAAGAAAAGGAAGAAGAAGATATAAGAGAAGAAGAAGAAGTTGCAGAAGAGCAAGAAGAAGAAGAAGATGAAGACAAAAAAGTAGAGGAAGAAGATGAACAAGAAGAAGAAGAAGAAGAAGAATAAGTAAGAAAAGAAGAAGAAGAAGAAGAAGTAGAGGTAAGCAGAAGAAGAAGAAGAAGAAGAAGTACTAGGACAAGAAGAAGAAGAAGAAGAAGAAAAAGAAGAACAAGTAAGAGAAGAAGAAGAAAAAGGTGAAGAAGAAGAAGAAGAAGTAGAAAAAGAAGAAGAAGAAGAAGAAAAAGAAAAAGAATAAGAAGAATAATAATAAGAAAAAGAAGATGGAGAAATAGAAGGAGCACAAGAAGAAGAAGAAAATAATGAGGAAGAAGAAGAAGAAGAAGAAGAAGAAAATTATGACGAAGAAGATGAAGTAGAAGAAGAAGAAGTAGAAGAAGAAGAAGATATTTGGAAAGAAGAAGAAGAAGAAAAAGAAGAAGTAGAAGAAGAAGAGGAAGAAGAAGAAGAATAAGAAAAAGTAGTAGAAGAAGAAGAAGAAGAATAAGAGAAGAAGAAGAAGAAAGAGGAGGAAGAAGAAGAAGAAGAATAAGAAAAGCAAGAAGAAGAAGAAGAACAAGAAGAACAAGAGCAAGAAGAGGAAGAAGAAGAAGGCAAAAAAATTGAAGAAGAAGAAGAAGAAGAAAAGCAAGAAAGAGAATAAGAATAAGAAGAGTAAGAAGAACAAGAAAAAGAACTGGAAGAAGATATAGGAGAAAAAGAAGAAGGTGCAGAAGAAGAAAAGGGGAAGAAGAAGAAGATGAAGACAAAACAGTAGAAGAAGAAGATGAAGAAGAAGAAGAAGAAGAAGAAGAAGAAGAAGATTGTGATGATTGTGAAGAAGAAGAAGAACAGGAAAAAGAAGAAGAAGAAAAAGTTGATGAAGATGATGAAGAAGAAGAAGAAGAAGTTGATGATGAAGAAGAGGAAGATAAAGAGGTTAAAGCAAGAAGAAGAAGAAGATGAATAAGAAGAAGAAGAAGAAAAAGAAGAAGAAGAAGGCAAAGTAGAAGAAAAGGAGGAAGAAGTAGGAGAAGATGGAGAAGAAGAAAAAGAAAAAGAAAAAGTAGAAGAAGAAGAAGAAGAAGAAGAAGACGTAAGAGGAATTTGAAAAGTACTAGTAGAAGAAGAAGAAGAAGAAGAAAAAGAAGAAGAAAAAGAAGAAATAGAAGAAAAAGAAGAAGAAGAAGAAATGAGGGAAGAAGAAGTAGGTGAAGAAGAAGAAGAGGAGGAGGAGCAAGAAGAAGATGAAGAATATGAAGAAGAAGAAGAAGAAGATAAAGCAAGAGAAGATGAAGAAGAAGAAGATTAAGAAAAAGACGAAGTGGAAGAAGAAGAAGAAAAAGAAGAGGAAGTAAGAGGAAGAAGAAGAAGCAGTAGAAGAAGAAGAGGAAGAAAAAGAAGAGGAAGTAAGAGGAAGAAGAAGAAGCAGTAGAAGAAGAAGAGGAAGAAAAAGAAGAAGAAGAAGAGGAAGAAGCAGAAGAAGAGGAAGAAGAAGAAGACGAAGAAGAAGAAGTAAGGTAAGAAAAAGATGATGAAGAAGAAAAGACGAAGAAGAAGAATAAGAAAAATAAAAAGAAGAAGAAGAAGAAGATGATGATGATAATGATGAGGAAGAAGAAGAAGAAGTAGAAGAAGAAGTAGAAGAAGAAGACGAACAAGGAAAAGAAGAAGAAGATGATGAATAAGAAGAAGAAGAACTAGTGCAAGAAGAAGAACAAGAAGAACAATAGGAAGAAGAAAAAGAAGAAGAAGAGGGAGAAGAGGAAGAGGAAGAAGAAGAAGAAAAAGAAGAACGAGAAGAAGAGGAAGAAGAAGAGGGAGAAGACGAAGAGGAAGAAGAAGAAAAAGAAGGAGAAGAAAAAGAAGTAGAAGAAAAAGGAGAAGAAGAAGAAAACAAAGTAGAAGAAGAAGAAGAAAGAGAAGGAGAATAATAGGAGGAACTAGTAGAAGAAGAAGAAGAAGAAGAAGAAGAAGTAATAAGAGGAAGAAGAAAAAGTGAAAGAGGAAGAATAAGAAGAAGAAGTTGGAGAAGAAGAAGAAGAAGTTGAGAAAATGATGAAGAAGAAGCAAAAGAAGAAGATGTAGGAGAGGAAGAAGAAGAAGAAGAAGAACAAGGGGAAGAAAAGCAAGAGAAAAAAGAAGATGAATAAGTAGAAGAAGAAGAAGAGGAAGAAGATGAGGAAGAGGTAGAAGAAGAAGAAGAAGAAGAAGAAGAGGAACAAAAAGAAGAAGAAGAAGACGAAGTAGAGGAGAAGGAGGAAGGAGAAGAAGAAGTGCTAGATGAAGTAGGAGAAGTTGAAGAAGAAGAAGAAGAAGACGTAAGAGGAATTAGTAGTATTTTTAGAAGAAGAACAACAACAAGAAGAATAAGAATAGGAAGTAAGAGAGCAAAAAAAAGGTGAATATGGAGAGGAGGATGAAGAGGAAGAACAAGAAGAAGAAGAAGAAGAAGAAATACGTGATGATGAAGATAAAGAAGAAGAAGAAGAAGAACAAGAACAAGAAGAAGAAGCAAGACAAGGAATAGAAGTTTAAATTGAAGAAGAAGAAGAAGAAGAAATAGAAAGAAGAAATAGAAAGAAGAAGAAGTAGTAGTAGAACATGAAGAAGAAGAAAAAGAAGAAGAAAAAAAGTAAGAGAAAAAGAAGAAGAAGAACAAGTAGAAGAAGAAGAAGAAGAAGAAAAAGAATAATAATAATAATAATAATAATAGGAATAAGAATGAGAAGAACAAGAAGAAGGAGAAGAGGAAGAAGAAGTAGAGGGAGAATAAGAAGAAGAAAAAGAAGAAGAACAATAAGAAGAAGAAGCAAAAAAGAGGAAGATGATGAGGAAAAAGTTGAAGAAGAATAGGAGGAAGAAGAAGAAGAATAGAAGAAGAAGAACAATAACAGAAGAAGAAGAAGAAGAACAAGAAGAGGAAAAAGAAGCAGGGGAAGATGAAGAAGGCAAAGAAGAAGAAGAAGAAGATGGTGACGATGATGATTATGAGGAAGAAGAAGAAGAAGAAGTTGAAAAAGTAGATCGAGAAGGAGAAGAAGAAGAAGAAGAAGTAATAGGAAGAAGAAGAAGAAGAACAATAGAATAAGAAGAAGAAGAACTAGTAGAAGAATAAGTAGATGAAGAAGAAGAAGAAGAAGAAGAACAAGAGAAGAAGAAGAAGAAGAAGAAAAAGAAGATGAAAATGAAGAAGGAGAAGAAGAAGAAAAAAAGAAATAAGTGGAGGAACAAGATGAAGAAAAAGAAGAAAATGAAGGAGAAGAAGAAGAAGAAGAAGAAGTGGAAATAGAATTAGGAGAAGATTAAGAGGAAAATGGAGATGAAGAAGAAGAAGAAGATGATGATGAAAAAGAAGAAAGAGAAGTAGAATAAGGTGAAGATTATTATTATGATGATTATGAATTAGAAGAAGAAGAAGAAGAGCAATGAGAAAAAGAAGAAGAAGAAGAAGAAGATGAAGAAGAAAAGGAAGAAGAAGAAGAAGATGAAGAAGAACATGAAGAAAAAGAAGAAGAAGAAGATGAAGAAGAATAATAAGAAGAAGTATAGGGAAAAA
>JAIUJO010001260.1:60000-70000 GCA_023846275.1 Vanilla planifolia
AGAAGAAGAAGAAGAAGAAGAAGAAGAAGAAGAAGTAGGAGAAGAAGAAGAAGAAGAAGAAGAAGAAGTAGGAGAAGAAGAGGAAGAGGAAGAAGAAAAAGAAGAACAAGAAGAGGAGGAAGAAGATGAAGCCAGAGAAGAAGAAGAAGGAGAATAGGAGGAGGAAGAAGAAGAAGAAGAAGAAGAAGAAGAAGAAGAAAAAGAAGAAGATGAAGATGAAGAAGAAGGAGAAGAAGAAGAAGAAGATGAAGAAGAAGAACAAGAGGAAAAAGAAGGTGATAAAGAAGAAGAAGAAGGAGAAGAAGAGGATGAGGGAGAAGAAGAAAAGAAGAAGAATAATAATAATAATAATAATTATAAGAAGATGAAGAAGAAGTTGAAGATGCAGGAGAAGATGAAAATGAAGTTGAAGAAAAACAGGAAGAAGAAGTAAGAGGATGAAGAACTAGTAATAGTTGGTGAAGATGAAGAAGAGGAGGAAGTAGAAGAAGAAGAAGACGATGAAGAAGGAGAAGAAGAAGAAGTAAGAAAAGAAGAAGAAGGTGAAGAAGAAAAGAAGAAGAAGAAGAATAAAAAGAAGAAGAAGAATAAGGAGAATGAGAAGAAGAAGAAGAAGAAGAAGATGATGATGATGATGAGGAACTGTGAGATAAAGAAGAAGAAAAAGAAGAAGAACAGGAAGAAGAAGGAGAGGAGGAAGAAGAAGAAGAAGAACATGATGATGATGTTGATGAGGAAGAAGAAGAAGCATAAGAAGAAAAAGAAGTGGTAGAAGAAGAAGAAGATGAAGAACAAGAACAAGAACTAGAAAAAGAAGAACAAGTGGAAGAAAAAGTAGAACAGGAAGAAGAATGTGAAGAAGAAGAAGAAGAAGAAGGAGAAAAGGAAGAAGAAGAACAAGAAGAGGAAGAAGAAGTGGGAACAGAAAAAGAAAACAAAGAAGGCAAAGAAGAAGAAGAGAAACAATAAGAAGGATAATAATAATAAGAAGAAGAAGGAGACGACGATTACAAAGAAGAAAAATAAGAAGAACATGATGATGAATAATAAGAAGAAGAAGAAGAATAAGAAGTAGATGAATAAGGACAAGTGGAAGAAGAAGATGACGAAGTAAAAGAAGTATAAGAAGAAGACAAAAATGAAGAAGAAGATGAAGAAGCTGAAGAAGTGTTAGAAGAAAAAGAAGAGGAAGAAATAGTAGAAAAGAAGAAGAAGAAGTAGAAGAAGAAGAGGAGGAAGAAGAAGGAGAAGAAGAATAAGAAGAGGAAGAAGAACAAGAAGGACAAGAAAAGGAAGAATAAGAAGAATAAGAAGAAGAAGAATAATAATAATAACAAGAAGAAGATCTAGAAGAAGAAGAAGGAGAAGAAGAAGAACAAGAAGAATAAGAGATGAAGAAGAAATAAGAGGAAGAAGAAGGAGAAGAAGAGAAGAAGAAGAAGAAGAAGAAGTAGAAGATGTAGAACAAGAAGAGGAAGAAGAAGTAAGAGAAGAAGAATAAGAAGAAGAAGAAGAAGAAGTAGAGTAGATGAAGAAGAAGAAGAAGAAGAAGAAGAAGATGATGATGATGATGTAGAAGAATAATAAGAATAAGAAGAGGAAGAAGAAGAGGTAGAAGAAAAAGGGGAAGAAGAAGAAGAAAAAGAATAAGAAGAATATTAATAATAAGAAAAAGACAGAGAAGTAGAAGATCAAGGAGGGGAAGAAGAAGAAGAGGAGCGAGAAGAAGAAGAAGAAGATGAGGAAGAAGAAGATACGAAAGAAGCAGAAGAAGAAGAAGAAGAAGAACAAGAGGTGTAGGAGTAGGAAAAAGAATAAGAAGAATAATAAAAAGAAGAAGAAGGAGGAGAAGGAGTGGAAGAAGAAGGAGAAGAAGAAGAAGAAGTTAAAGAAGAAAATAAGAAAGAAGAAGAAGAAGAAGAACAACAACAAGAAGAAGAAGATGGAGATGGTGTAGAAGGAGAAGAAGAAGAAAAAGAATATTTATAATAATAATAATAATAAGATCTTAAAGAAGTAGGGGAAGAAGGAGAGGAAGAAGAAGAAGAGGAGGGAGAAGAAGAAGAGGAAGTAGGAGAAGAAGAAGGAGATGAAAAACAAGAAGATGTAGAACAAGAAGAAGATGATGATGAGGAAGAAGAAGAAGAAGAAGAAGAAGAAGAAGAAGAAGTGGAAAAAGAAGAAGAGGAGGAAGAAGAAGTAAGAGAAGAAGAAGCAGAAGAAGAAAAAGAAGAAGAAGAAGTAAATGAAGAAGAAGAAGAAAATGTTGAAGATGAATAAGAAGAAGTAAGTGGAAGAAGAAGAAGAAGAAGAAGAAATAGAAGAAAGAAAGAAGAAGAGGAAGAAGAAGTAGATGAAGAAGAAGAAGTAGATGAAGAAGAAGAAGAAGAAGAAAGAGAAGAAGAAGAAGATGATGAAGAAGAAGAAGAACAGCAAAAAGAATTAGAAGACGATGATGATAAAGAAGAAGAAAGAAGAAGAAGAAGAAGAAGTAAGATGAAGAAGCTGAAGTAGTAGACGAAGATGTAGAAGAAGATGATGAAGAAGAAGTAGAAAGAGAAGAAGAAGAATGTGAAAAGGAAGAAGAAGAAAAAGAAGAAGAATAAGAAGAAGATGAAGAAGAAGAAGTAGAAGAAGTGGAAGATGAGGAAGAAAAAGAAGTAGAAGAACATTTAGAAGAAAAAGAAGAACAAGAAAAAGAAAAAGAAGAAGAAGCAAAGGGGGAGGAGGAGGAGGAGGAAGAAGAAGAAGAAGAAGAAGTAAGAGGAAGAATAGGAAGTAGTAGTAGAAGAAGAAGAAGAAAAAGAAGAATAATAAGAAGAAGGAGAAGAGGAAGAGGAAGAAGAAGAAGAAAAAGAATAATAATAATAATAATAATAATGACAATAGTAATAATAATAATAATAATAATTTTAACAAGAATTAGAAGAAGAAGAAGAGGAAGAAGAACAAGAACAAGAAGAATCAAAGGAATAAGAAGGAGAAGAAGTAGAAGAAGAAGAAGAAGAAGGACGAGTAGGAGAAGAAGAAGAAGAACGTGAACAAAAATAATAAGAAGAAGAAGCCGAAGAAGAAGAAGAAGGGGAAGAAAAAGAAGAAGAAGAAGAAGAAGAAGAAGAAGAAGAAGAAGAAGATGACAAAGGAGAAGAAGAAGAAGAAGAAGAAAAAGATGAAGAACAAGAACAAAAACATGAAAATGAAGAATTAGAACAAGAGGAAGAACTAGAAGAAGATGAAGTAGTAGAAGAAGAAGAAGTAGTAGTAGTAGCAGAAGAAGAAGAAAAGAAAGAAGAAGAAGAAGATTTGGAAGAAGAGGGAGAAGAAGAAGGAAAAGAAGAAGAAGAAGAAGAAGAAGTAGAAGAAGATCAAAAAGAAGAAGAGGAGGAAGAAGAAGATGAAGAACAAAAGGACAAAGGAGAAGAAGAAGAAAAGAAAGATGAAGAACAAGAACAAGAACAAGAACAAGAAAAAGAAGAACAAGAAGAAGAACTAGAAGAAGAGGAAGTAGAAGATGAAGAAGAAGAAGAAGAAGAAGTAGAAGAAGAAAAAGAAGGAGATGAGGAAGAAGTAGAAGAAGTAGACGAAGAAAAATAAGAACATGAACAAGGAGAGAAAGAAGAACAAGTCGGAGAGGAAGATAAAGGTGAAGAACACGAAGAAGACAGTGAAGATTAATAAGAAGAAGGAGAAGATGAAGAATAAGAAGAGAAAGAAGAAGAAGAAAAGTGGAAGAAGAAGACGAAGAAGAAGAAGAGGATGAAGAAGAAGAACAAGAAGAGGTAGAAGAAGATGTAAGAGAAAAGAAGATGTTAGAGAAGAAAATGTTGAAAAAGAAGAAGAAGTATAAGAAGAATAATGTGAAAAAAACGACAAAGGAGAAGTAGAAAAAGATGGAGAAGAAGAAGAACGAGAAGAAGAAGAAGAAGAAGGTCTGGAAGAAGAGGAAGAGAAAGAAGAAGGAAAAGAAGAAGAAGAAGAAGAAGAAGAAGAAGATGAAGAAAAAGAAGAAGAAGAGGAGTAGAGGGAATAAGAAGAAGAAGATGATGACGATGAAGAAGGAGAAGGAGAAGATGAGGAAGAAGAAGAAGAAGAAGAAGAAGAAGAAGATTAAGAACAAGAACAACAACAAGAAAAACTCGAAGAATAAGAAAAGGAAGAACAGGAAGAGGAGGAAGAAGAAAGAGAAGAAGAGGAAGAAGAAGAAGAAGTAAGAGGAAAAAGAAGAAGATAAGGAAGAAGAACAAGAAGAAGAAGAAATAGAAGAAAAAGAAGAAGAAGGACAAGAAAAAAAACAAGAAGAGGATGAAGAAGAAGTACGAGAAGAAGAGGGTGAAGAACTAAAAGAACAAGGTGAAGAAGCGCAAGAAGAAGAAGAAGAAGGCAAAGATCATTATAAACAAGAGGAAGAGGAAGAAGAAGAAGATAAAGAAGAAGATGATGAAGAAGAAGAAGATGATGATGATGATGATGAAGATGAAGTAGATGGAGAAGAAGTGCAAAAAGAAAAATAGGAAGAATAAGACAAAAATGAAGAAGAAGAAGAAGAAGCTGAGAAGAGGAAGAACAAAAACAAGAAGAAGAAGAAGAAGAAGAAAAAGAAGTAGACGAAGAAGAAGAACAAGAAGAAGAAGAAGAAGAAGAAGAAGTGCATGAAGAAGAAGAAGAAGAAGAAATACAGGAAGAAGAAGAAGAAGAAGAAGAAAAAGAAGAAGAAGAAGAAAAAGTAGAAGAATAGGAAGGAGAGGAGGAAGAAGAAGAAGAAGAAGAAGTTGATTATGTGGAAGTAGATGTGGAAGAATAACAAGAGGAAGAAAAAGAAGAAGAACAAGAACAAGAAAAAGAAGAAAAGAACAAGAGGAAGAACAAGAAGAAGAGGAAGAAGTAGTCTAAGAGGAAGGAGAAGGAGAAGAAGAAGAAGATGAAGTAAGGGGAAGAAGAAGAAGATGTGGAAGAATAAGAAAAAGACAGAGAAGAAGATTAAGAAGAAGAAGTTGAAGAGCCAGAAGAAAAAGAAGAAGAAGAAGCAGAAGTAGAAAAACGAAGATAAAGAAGAAGAAAAAGAAGAAGAAGAAGAAAATAAAGAAGAAGAAGATGATGATGATGATGAAGAATTAGAGCAAGAAGAAAAAGAACAACAATAAGTAGTAGAAGAAGAAGAAGAGAAAAAGAAGAAGAAGAAGAAGCAGAAGAAGATGAAAATTAAGAAGAAGAGGAAGAAGAGCTGAAAAAGAAGAAGAAGAAGAAGAACAAGAAGAGGAAGAGGAAGAAGAAGAAGAAGAAGACAAAGAAGAAGAGGTTGAAGAAGTTGAAGAAGAAGAAGAAGGACAATAATAGGAAGATGAAGAAGAAGAAGAGGAAGAAGAAGTAGATTTAGAAGAACAACAAGTAGTAGGAGAAGAAGAAGGAGGTGAAGATGAAGAAAAAGAAGAAGAAAAAGGAAAGGGAGAAGATTAAGATGAAAAAGAAGAAGAAGAAGAAGAAGAAGAACACAAAGAAGAAGAAGAGGAAGAGGAAGAGGAAGAAGAGGAAGAAGAAGTAGAAGTAGAAGAAGAAGAAGAATACGAATAATAGTAATAATAATAATAATAAAAATAATAATAGTAATAATAATAATAATAAGAAAAAGAAGAAGAAGAACAAGAAGTGGAGTAAGAGGGGAAAGAAGAAGAAGAAGAAGAAGAAGAAGTAGAAGAAGTAGAAGAAGATGAAGAAGAACACAAGGAAGAAGGAGAAGAAGGAGAAGTGGAGGATGAGCAAGAAGAAGAAGAAGAAGGAGAAGAAGAAGAAGAAGAAGAGGAAGAAGGCAGAGTAAGACGAAGAAGAAGAAGAAAAGGACGAAGAAGAAGAAGAAGAAGACGAAGGAGATGGAGAAGGAGAAGAAGGAGAAGGAGAAGAAGAAGAAGAAGAAGAAAATGAAGAAGAAAAAAAAGTAAGACGAAGAAGATGTAGGAGATGTAGAAGAAGACGAAGAAGAAGAAGAAGAAGAAGAAGAAGATGACAATTATATAGAAGAAAAAGAGAAGAAGAAGAAGAAGAAGGAAGAGGAGGAGAAGAAGAAGAAAAAGAATAATAATAATAAGAAGAAGGAGAAATAGAAAGAGTAGAGGAAGAAGAAGAAGTAGTTGATGAAGAAGAAGAAGACGAAGATAATGAGGAAGAAGAAGAAGAAGTAGTAGTAGAAGAAGATCAAGAAAAAGGAGTAGGAGAAGAAGATGAAGGTAAAGAAGAAGAATAAGAAGAAGAAGAAGAAGAAATAGAAGAAGAAGAAATGAAAGAAGAAGAAAAAGAAGAAGAAGAAGAAGAAGAACAAGATCACAATTATCAAGAAGAAGATGAAGAAGAAGAGCACGTTGACGAAGAAAGGGAAAAAAAGAAGACGAAGCAGAAGAAGAATAAGAAAATGATGGTGATGAAGAAGAACAACAAGATTAAGAAAAAAAAAAAAGACGAAGATGATGAATAATAATAATAACAACAATAATAAGAAGAAGAAGAAGTAGATGAAGAAGGAGAAGAGGAAAAAGAAGAAGAAGAAGAAGTAGAAGAAGATGATGAAAATGAAGAAGAAGAAGAAGAAGAAGAAGAAGCTGAAGAAAAAGAGGAAGAAAAAGTAGTAGTAAAAGAACAGGAAGAAGAAGAAGAAGAAGAAGAAGAAGAAGAGAAAGGAGAAGATGAAGGAGAAGAAGAGGAAGAAGAAGAAGATGAAGAAGAAGAAGAAGAAAAAGAAGAAGTAAGAGATGTAGAAGAAGGTGAAGATGATGAAAAAGAAGAACAAGAAGGAGAAGACAAAGAAGAAGAAGAAGAAGAAGAAGAAGAAGCAGAAGAAGTGGAAGAAGAAGAAGAATTAGAAAAAGAAGAAGAAGAAGAAGAGGAAGAAGAAGTAGAATAAGAAGAAGAAGAGGAAGAAGAAGGAGAAGAAGTAGTAGAAGAAGAAGATGAAGAATAAGTAGAAGAAGAAGAGGAAGAAGAAGCAGAAAAAGAAAAAGAATAAGAAGTAGAATAATAGAAGAAGAAGAAGAAGAAGAAGAAGAAGAAGTGGAAGCAGAAGAGGAATTAGAAAAGGAAGAAGAAGAAGAAGAGGAAGAAGAAGAAGAAGAAGAGGAAGATGAAGAGGAAGAAAAAGTAGAAGAATAAGACGAAGAAGAAGTAGAAAAAGAAGAGGAAGACGAAGCAGAAGAAGAAAAAGAATAGAAGAAGAAGTAGAATAAGATGAAGAATATGAAGAAGAAGAGGAGGAAGAAGAAAAAGAAGAAGTACAAGAAGAAGAAGAAGAAGAAGAAGATGAAGAAGAACAAGCAGAAGAAGAAAGAGAAGTACAAGAGGATAATGAGGAGGAGGCGGAAGAAGAAGAAGAATGAGAAGATGAAGTAGTAGATGAAGAAGAAGAAGACGAAGAAGAATAAGAAGAAATAGGAGAAGATAGAGAAGAAGAAGAAGCAGAAAAGGAGGAAGAGGAGGAAGTAAAAGTAGAGGAAAAACATGAAGAAGATGATGATGAAAAGAAAGAAGAAGTAACATGAAGAAGAAGAAGTGGAAGAAGAAGAAGTAGAAGTAGAAGAAGAAGAAGAAAATGTAATAGGTAGAAAAAATAGTTGTGGAAGAAGAAGAAACAAATTAAGCAGAATAAGAGAAGAAGAAGAAGTTGAAGAAGAAGTAGAAGAAGAAGAAGAGGAAGAAGAAGAAGAAGATGAAGAAGAAGAAGAGGAAGAAGATGGAGAAGAAGAAGAGGAAGAAGAAGAAAAACAAGAGAAGAAGAAGTATGAGGAAGATGAAGAAGATGGGGAAGAAGAATGGCAAGAAGAAGAAGAAGAAGAACAAGAAGAGGAAGATAAAGAAGTACAACAAGGAGAAGAAGGTGAAGAAGAAGAAGAAGAAGAAGAAGATGATGATGATGATGTTGATGAAGAAGAAGACGAAGAAAAAGAGGAAGAAGAAAAAGAAGATGAGGAAGAAGAAGTGGAAGAACATGAAGAAGAAGAATAATAATAAAAAGAATAAGATGATGAAGAAGTAAGAGGAAGAAGAAAAAGAAGAAAAGGAAGAAGAACAAGGAGAAGAAGAAGAACAACAACAAGAAGAAGTAAGAAAAGAAGAAAAATGTGAAGAAAAAGAAGAAGAAGAGGTACAGGAATAGGAAAAACAAGAAGAATTAGAAGTAGGAGAAGATGTGGAAGAAGAAGAAGTAGAAGAAAAAGAAGTAAAAGGAAGTAGTAGTAAAAGTAGAATAAAAAGAAAAACTAGAAGAAGAAGAAGAAGAAGAAGAAGAAGAAGAAGAAGAAGAAGAAGAAGTAAAAGAAGAAGAAGAAGGTGAAGAGGGTAAGAAGAATAAGAAGAAGAAAAAGAAGAAGAAGAAGAAGAAGTGTAAGAAGTAGAAATACAAGAAGAGGAAGAAGAAGAAGATGAGGAAGAAGAAGAAGAGGAAGAAGAAAGAGAAGAAGAAGAAGAAGAAGAAGAAGAAGAAGAAGAAGAACTAGAAGAAGAAGGAAAGGAGGAGGAAGAAGAAAAAGAAGAACAAGAAGACGAACAAGAAAAAGAAGTCGAAGAATAAGAGGGAGAACAAGAAGAAGAAGAAGAAGTAGGAGAAGAAGAAGGAGAAGATGATGATGCAGAAGAAGAAGAAGAAGAAGTAAGAGGAAGAAGGTGAAGATGTGGAAGAAGAAGGAGAAGAGGAAGAAGAACAATAAGAAGAAGAAGAAGAAGCAAAAGAAGAAGAAGAAGAAGAAGAAGAACAAGAATTGGAAGAAGAAGAAGTGGAAGAAGATGATGAATTTTGAGAAGATGAAGAAGAAGAAGAAGAAGATGAAGAAGACGAAGAAGAAGATGAATATTATGAAGAAGAAGACGAAGATAATGATGAAGAAAAAGAGGAAGAAGAAGAAGAAGATAAAGAAGAAGAAGAAGAAGAAGAAGGAGAAGAAGAGAATGAAGAAGAAGAAAATGAAGAAGAAGAATAATAAGTAGAAGAAGAAGAAGTAGGAGAACAAGGTGAAGAAGAAGAAAAAGAAGAAGAAGACGAAGAAAAAAGAAGAATACGAAGAAGAAGAAGAAGAATGAGAAGAAGAAGAAGAGGGAGAGGATGAAGAAGAAGAAGAAGAAAACAAGATGAAGAAGAAGAAGAAGAAGAAGGAGGAGAAGAAGAAGAAGAAAAAGAAGAAGAATAGGTAGACGAAGAAGAGGATGAAAAAGAAGAAGAAGAAGAAAAATTAGAAGAAAAAAGGGAAGAAGTAAGAGAAAGAAGAACAAGAAGAGAAAGAAGAAGAAGAAGTAGGAGGAAAAAGTAGAAAAAGATGTAGAAGTAGAAAAAGTAGAAGAAGAAAAAGAAGAAGAAGAGGAAGTAAGAGAAGAAGAAGAAGGTGAAAAGAAGAAGAAGAAGAAGAAGAAGAAAAAGAAGAAGAAGAAGAAGAAAAGAATAAGAAGAACAATAGTAATGATAAGAAGAAGGAGAAAAAGAAGAAGTAGAAGAAAAAGAAGAAGAAGATCATGATGAAGAGGAAGAAGAAGTAAGATGAAGAAGAAGAAGAAGTGGAAGAAGAAGAAGAAGAAGAATTACAATAATAATAATATTAATAATAATAATATTAATAATAATAATAATAACAATAATAATAATAATAATAATAATAATAAGTAGAAGAAGAAGAAAAAGAAGAAGTGACAAGAAGAAAAAAATGAAGTTGTATAAGAAGAAGAAAAAAAAGAATGGGAAGAAGAAGAGAAGAAAAAGTATAAGAATAATAATAATAACAAGAAGAAGGAGAATAAGAAGAAAAAGAGGAAGAAGAAGTAGGAAAAAAGAAGATGATGATGAGGAAGAAGAAGGAGAAGAAGAAGAGGAATAAGAAGAAGAAGAAGAAGAAGAGGAGGAGGAGGAGGAATAATAATAATAATAAGAAGAAGAAGAAGAAGAAGAAGCGGGGGAAGAAGAAGAAGAAGAAGAAGAAGAAGAGGAAGAAGTAGAAGAAGAAGAAGCAGAAGAAGGAGAAGAAGAAGAAGAAGAAGA
>JAIUJO010001260.1:75000-82500 GCA_023846275.1 Vanilla planifolia
AAGAAGAAGATGAAGAATATGAAGAAGAAGAAGAAGAAGATAAAGCAAGAGAAGATGAAGAAGAAGAAGATTAAGAAAAAGACGAAGTCGAAGAAGAAGAAGAAAAAGAAGAGGAAGTAAGAGGAAGAAGAAGAAGCAGTAGAAGAAGAAGAGGAAGAAAAAGAAGAGGAAGTAAGAGGAAGAAGAAGAAGCAGTAGAAGAAGAAGAGGAAGAAAAAGAAGAAGAAGAAGAGGAAGAAGCAGAAGAAGAGGAAGAAGAAGAAGACGAAGAAGAAGAAGTAAGGTAAGAAAAAGATGATGAAGAAGAAAAGACGAAGAAGAAGAATAAGAAGAATAAAAAGAAGAAGAAGAAGAAGATGATGATGATAATGATGAGGAAGAAGAAGAAGAAGTAGAAGAAGAAGTAGAAGAAGAAGACGAACAAGGAAAAGAAGAAGAAGATGATGAATAAGAAGAAGAAGAACTAGTGCAAGAAGAAGAACAAGAAGAACAATAGGAAGAAGAAAAAGAAGAAGAAGAGGGAGAAGAGGAAGAGGAAGAAGAAGAAGAAAAAGAAGAACGAGAAGAAGAGGAAGAAGAAGAGGGAGAAGACGAAGAGGAAGAAGAAGAAAAAGAAGGAGAAGAAAAAGAAGTAGAAGAAAAAGGAGAAGAAGAAGAAAACAAAGTAGAAGAAGAAGAAGAAAGAGAAGGAGAATAATAGGAGGAACTAGTAGAAGAAGAAGAAGAAGAAGAAGAAGAAGAAGTAATAAGAGGAAGAAGAAAAAGTGAAAGAGGAAGAATAAGAAGAAGAAGTTGAGAAAATGATGAAGAAGAAGCAAAAGAAGAAGATGTAGGAGAGGAAGAAGAAGAAGAAGAAGAACAAGGGGAAGAAAAGCAAGAGGAAGAAGAAGATGAATAAGTAGAAGAAGAAGAAGAGGAAGAAGATGAGGAAGAGGTAGAAGAAGAAGAAGAAGAAGAAGAAGAGGAACAAAAAGAAGAAGAAGAAGACGAAGTAGAGGAGAAGGAGGACGGAGAAGAAGAAGTGCTAGATGAAGTAGGAGAAGTTGAAGAAGAAGAAGAAGAAGACGTAAGAGGAATTAGTAGTATTTTTAGAAGAAGAACAACAACAAGAAGAATAAGAACAGGAAGTAAGAGAGCAAAAAAAAGGTGAATATGGAGAGGAGGATGAAGAGGAAGAACAAGAAGAAGAAGAAGAAGAAGAAATACGTGATGATGAAGATAAAGAAGAAGAAGAAGAAGAACAAGAACAAGAAGAAGAAGCAAGACAAGGAATAGAAGTTTAAATTGAAGAAGAAGAAGAAGAAGAAATAGAAAGAAGAAATAGAAAGAAGAAGAAGTAGTAGTAGAACATGAAGAAGAAGAAAAAGAAGAAGAAAAAAAGTAAGAGAAAAAGAAGAAGAAGAACAAGTAGAAGAAGAAGAAGAAGAAGAAAAAGAATAATAATAATAATAATAATAATAGGAATAAGAATGAGAAGAACAAGAAGAAGGAGAAGAGGAAGAAGAAGTAGAGGGAGAATAAGAAGAAGAAAAAGAAGAAGAACAACAAGAAGAAGAAGCAAAAAAGAGGAAGATGATGAGGAAAAAGTTGAAGAAGAATAGGAGGAAGAAGAAGAAGAATAGAAGAAGAAGAACAATAACAGAAGAAGAAGAAGAAGAACAAGAAGAGGAAAAAGAAGCAGGGGAAGATGAAGAAGGCAAAGAAGAAGAAGAAGAAGATGATGACGATGATGATTATGAGGAAGAAGAAGAAGAAGAAGTTGAAAAAGTAGATCGAGAAGGAGAAGAAGAAGAAGAAGAAGTAATAGGAAGAAGAAGAAGAAGAACAATAGAATAAGAAGAAGAAGAACTAGTAGAAGAATAAGTAGATGAAGAAGAAGAAGAAAAAGAAGATGAAAATGAAGAAGGAGAAGAAGAAAAAAAGAAATAAGTGGAGGAACAAGATGAAGAAAAAGAAGAAAATGAAGGAGAAGAAGAAGAAGAAGAAGAAGTGGAAATAGAATTAGGAGAAGATTAAGAGGAAAATGGAGATGAAGAAGAAGAAGAAGATGATGATGAAAAAGAAGAAAGAGAAGTAGAATAAGGTGAAGATTATTATTATGATGATTATGAATTAGAAGAAGAAGAAGAAGAGCAATGAGAAAAAGAAGAAGAAGAAGAAGAAGATGAAGAAGAAAAGGAAGAAGAAGAAGAAGATGAAGAAGAACATGAAGAAAAAGAAGAAGAAGAAGATGAAGAAGAATAATAAGAAGAAGTATAGGGAAAAATAAGAAGAATTATAGGCAGAGGAGGAAGAGGAAGAAGAAGAATAAGAACAAGAAGTAAGAGGAAGAAGAGGAAGTTGTAGAAGAAGAAAAAAAAGAACAAGAAAATGATGATGACAAAGAAGAAAGAGAACAACAAGAAGAAGAAGATCAAGTTGAAGAATAAGAATAAGAATAAGAAGAAGAAGAAGTAGAAGAGGAAGAAGAAATAGTAGAAGAAGAAAAAGAGGAAGAAGAAGAACAAAAAAACGATGATGATGAAGACGAAGAAGAACAAGAAGAAGAAGATTATGAAGATGAACAATAAGAAGAAGAAGAAGAAGATGAAGAAGAAGAAGACGAAGAAGACGAAGAAGAAGAAGAGGAGGACAAAAGTGAAGAAGAAGAAGATTATGACGAAGAAGTGGATGAAGAAAAAGAAGAAGAAGAAGAAGAAGAGGAAGAAGAAGAAGAAGAAGAAGAAGAAAAGGCAGAAGAAGAAGAAGAAGAAGAAGAAGAAATAGGAGAAGAAGAAGAAGAAGAAGAAGAAGAAGAAGCAAGAGAAGGAGAGGAAGAGGAAGAAGAAGAAGAAGAACAAGAAGAGGAGGAAGAAGATGAAGCCAGAGAAGAAGAAGAAGGAGAATAGGAGGAGGAGGAGGAGGAGGAGGAAGAAGAAGAAGAAGAAGAAGAAGAAGAAAAAGAAGAAGATGAAGATGAAGAAGAAGGAGAAGAAGAAGAAGAAGAAGATGAAGAAGAAGAACAAGAGGAAGAAGAAGGTGATAAAGAAGAAGAAGAAGGAGAAGAAGAGGATGAGGGAGAAGAAGAAGAAGAAGAAGATGAATAATAATTATAAGAAGATGAAGAAGAAGTTGAATATGCAGGAGAAGATGAAAAAGGAGTTGAAGAAAAACAGGAAGAAGAAGTAAGAGGAAGAAGAACTAGTAGTAGTTGGTGAAGAAGAAGAAGAGGAGGAAGTAGAAGAAGAAGAAGACGATGAAGAAGGAGAAGAAGAAGAAGTAAGAAAAGAAGAAGAAGGCGAAGAAGAAAAGAAGAAGAAGAAGAAGAAAAAGAAGAAGAAGAACAAGGAGAATGAGAAGAAGAAGAAGAAGAAGAAGAAGAAGATGATGATGATGAGGAAGTGTGAGATAAAGAAGAAGAAAAAGAAGAAGAACAAGAAGAAGAAGAAGGAGAGGAGGAAGAAGAAGAAGAAGAACATGATGATGATGTTGATGAGGAAGAAAAAGAAGCATAAGAAGAAAAAGAAGTGGTAGAAGAAGAAGAAGATGAAGAACAAGAACAAGAACTAGAAAAAGAAGAACAAGTGGAAGAAAAAGAAGAAGAGGAAGAAGAAGGTGAAGAAGAAGAAGACAAAGTTAGAGAAAGAAGAAGAAGAAGAAGAACAAGAAGAGGAAGAAGAAGTGGGAACAGAAAAAGAAAACAAAGAAGGCAAACAAGAAGAAGAGAAACAATAAGAAGGATAATAATAATAAGAAGAAGAAGGAGACGACGATTACAAAGAAGAAAAATAAGAAGAAGAACAAGATGATGAATAATAAGAAGAAGAAGAAGAATAAGAAGTAGATGAATAAGGACAAGAGGAAGAAGAAGAAGACGAAGTAAAAGAAGTATAAGAAGAAGACAAAAATGAAGAAGAAGATGAAGAAGCTAAAGAAGTGTTAGAAGAAAAAGAAGAGGAAGAAGAAGTAGAAAAGAAGAAGAAGAAGTAGAAGAAGAAGGGGAGGAAGAAGAAGGAGAAGAAGAATAAGAAGAGGAAGAAGAACAAGAAGGACAAGAAAAGGAAGAATAAGAAGAAGAAGAAGAATAAGAAGAAGAAGAATAATAATAATAACAAGAAGAAGATATAGAAGAAGAAAAAGGAGAAGAAGAAGAACAAGAAGAATAAGAGATGAAGAAGAAATAAGAGGAAGAAGAAGGAGAAGAAGAGAAAGAAGAAGAAGAAGAAGAAGTAGAAGATGTAGAACAAGAAGAGGAAGAAGAAGCAAGAGAAGAAGAATAAGAAGAAGAAGAAGAAGAAGTAGAGTAGATGAAGAAGAAGAAGAAGAAGAAGAAGAAGAAGAACAATAGAATAAGAAGAAGAAGCAAAAAAAGAAGAAGATGACGAGGAAAAAGTTGATGAAGAACAGGAGGAAGAAGAAGAAGAATAGAAGAAGAAGAAGAAGAAGAAGAAGAAGAACAAGAAGAGGAAGAAGAAGTAGGGGAAGATGAAGAAGACAAAGAAGAAGAAGAAGAAGATGATGATGATTATTAGGAAGAAGAAGAAGAAGAAGTTGAAGAAGTAGTTCGAGAAGAAGAAGAAGAAGATGAAGTAACAGGAAGAAGAAGAAGAAGTAACAGGAAGAAGAAGAAGAAGAACAATAGAATAAGAAGAAGAAGAACTAGTAGAGGAATAAGTAGATGAAGAAGAAGAAGAAGAAGAAGAGAAGAAGAAGAAGAAGAAGAAGAAGAAGAAGAAAAAGAAGATGAAAATGAAGAAGGAGAAGAAGAAGAAAAAAAGAAATAAGTGGAGGAACAAGTTGAAGAAAAAGAAGAAAATGAAGGAGAAGAAAAAGAAGAAGAAGAAGTGGAAATAGAATTAGGAGAAGATTAAGAGGAAAATGGAGATGAAGAAGAAGAAGAAGATTATGATGAAAAAGAAGAAAGAGAAGTAGAATAAGGTGAAGATGATTATTATGATGATTATGAATTAGAAGAAGAAGAAGAAGAAGAGCAATGAGAAAAAGAAGAAGAAGAAAAAGAAGAAGAAAATGAAAAAGAAGAAGAAATTGAAGAAGAACATGAAGAAAAAGAAGAAGAAGAAGAATAATAATAATAATAAGAATTATAGGGAAAAATAAGAAGAATTATAGGCAGAGGAGGAAGCGGAAGAAGAAGAATAAGAACAAGAAGTAAGAGGAAGAAGAGGAAGTTGTAGAAGAAGAAAAAAAAGAACAAGAAAATGATGATGACAAAGAAGAAAAAGAACAACAAGAAGAAGAAGATCATGATGAAGAATAAGAATAAGAATAAGAAGAAGAAGAAGAAGTAGATGAAGAAGTAGAAGAGGAAGAAGAAATAGTAGAAGAAGAAAAAGAAGAAGAACAAGAACAAGAAAACGATGATGATGAAGACGAAGAAGAACAAGAAGAAGAAGATTATGAAGATGAACAATAAGAAGAAGAAGAAGAAGAAGAAGAAGAAGACAAAGAAGAAGAAGATGAAGAAGACGAAGAAGAAGAAGAGGAAGACAAAAGTGAAGAAGAAGAAGATTATGACGAAGAAGTGGATGAAGAAAAAGAAGAAGAAGAAGAAGAAGAAGAAGAGGAAGAAGAAGAAGAAGAAGAAAAGACAAAAGAAGAAGAAGAAGAAGAAGAAGAAGAAGAAGAAGTAGGAGAAGAAGAAGAAGAAGAAGAAGAAGTAGGAGAAGAAGAGGAAGAGGAAGAAGAAAAAGAAGAACAAGAAGAGGAGGAAGAAGATGAAGCCAGAGAAGAAGAAGAAGGAGAATAGGAGGAGGAAGAAGAAGAAGAAGAAGAAGAAGAAGAAGAAGAAAAAGAAGAAGATGAAGATGAAGAAGAAGGAGAAGAAGAAGAAGAAGATGAAGAAGAAGAACAAGAGGAATAAGAAGGTGATAAAGAAGAAGAAGAAGGAGAAGAAGAGGATGAGGGAGAAGAAGAAAAGAAGAAGAATAATAATAATAATAATAATTATAAGAAGATGAAGAAGAAGTTGAAGATGCAGGAGAAGATGAAAATGAAGTTGAAGAAAAACAGGAAGAAGAAGTAAGAGGATGAAGAACTAGTAATAGTTGGTGAAGATGAAGAAGAGGAGGAAGTAGAAGAAGAAGAAGACGATGAAGAAGGAGAAGAAGAAGAAGTAAGAAAAGAAGAAGAAGGTGAAGAAGAAAAGAAGAAGAAGAAGAATAAAAAGAAGAAGAAGAATAAGGAGAATGAGAAGAAGAAGAAGAAGAAGAAGATGATGATGATGATGAGGAAGTGTGAGATAAAGAAGAAGAAAAAGAAGAAGAACAGGAAGAAGAAGGAGAGGAGGAAGAAGAAGAAGAAGAACATGATGATGATGTTGATGAGGAAGAAGAAGAAGCATAAGAAGAAAAAGAAGTGGTAGAAGAAGAAGAAGATGAAGAACAAGAACAAGAACTAGAAAAAGAAGAACAAGTGGAAGAAAAAGTAGAACAGGAAGAAGAATGTGAAGAAGAAGAAGAAGAAGAAGGAGAAAAGGAAGAAGAAGAACAAGAAGAGGAAGAAGAAGTGGGAACAGAAAAAGAAAACAAAGAAGGCAAAGAAGAAGAAGAGAAACAATAAGAAGGATAATAATAATAAGAAGAAGAAGGAGACGACGATTACAAAGAAGAAAAATAAGAAGAACATGATGATGAATAATAAGAAGAAGAAGAAGAATAAGAAGTAGATGAATAAGGACAAGTGGAAGAAGAAGATGACGAAGTAAAAGAAGTATAAGAAGAAGACAAAAATGAAGAAGAAGATGAAGAAGCTGAAGAAGTGTTAGAAGAAAAAGAAGAGGAAGAAATAGTAGAAAAGAAGAAGAAGAAGTAGAAGAAGAAGAGGAGGAAGAAGAAGGAGAAGAAGAATAAGAAGAGGAAGAAGAACAAGAAGGACAAGAAAAGGAAGAATAAGAAGAATAAGAAGAAGAAGAAGAATAATAATAACAAGAAGAAGATCTAGAAGAAGAAGAAGGAGAAGAAGAAGAACAAGAAGAATAAGAGATGAAGAAGAAATAAGAGGAAGAAGAAGGAGAAGAAGAGAAGAAGAAGAAGAAGAAGAAGTAGAAGATGTAGAACAAGAAGAGGAAGAAGAAGTAAGAGAAGAAGAATAAGAAGAAGAAGAAGAAGAAGAAGTAGAGTAGATGAAGAAGAAGAAGAAGAAGTAGGGTAGATGAAGAAGAAGAAGAAGAAGAAGATGATGATGATGATGTAGAAGAATAATAAGAATAAGAAGAGGAAGAAGAAGAGGTAGAAGAAAAAGGGGAAGAAGAAGAAGAAAAAGAATAAGAAGAATATTAATAATAAGAAAAAGACAGAGAAGTAGAAGATCAAGGAGGGGAAGAAGAAGAAGAGGAGCGAGAAGAAGAAGAAGAAGATGAGGAAGAAGAAGATACGAAAGAAGCAGAAGAAGAAGAAGAAGAAGAACAAGAGGTGTAGGAGTAGGAAAAAGAATAAGAAGAATAATAAAAAGAAGAAGAAGGAGGAGAAGGAGTGGAAGAAGAAGGAGAAGAAGAAGAAGAAGC
>JAIUJO010001260.1:105000-115000 GCA_023846275.1 Vanilla planifolia
GAAGAAGAAGAAGAAAAAGAAGAAGAATAAAAATAATAATATTAATAATAATGACAATATGAAGAAGAAGAGGAAGGAGAAGGAGAAGAAGAAGAAGAAGAAGAAGAAGAAGAAGTACAACAACAAGAACATGAGGAAGAAAAAGAAGAAGAGGAAGAAGTAGAAGAAGAAGAAGATGATGATGGTGATGACGAATTATAAGGAAAAATTAGAAGAAGAGGAAGACGAATTAAGAGGAAGAAGAGGAAGAAGAGGAACAATAATAAAAAGAAGAAGAAGAAGAGGAAGAAGAAGAAAAAGAAAAGGAAGAAGAAGAAAAAGAAGAAGAAGAAGTAAGAGAAGAACAACGAAGTGAAGAAGAAGAAGAAGAGGATGAAGAAGAAGAAGAAGAAGAAGAAGAAGAGGAAGAAGAAGAAGCAGGAGAAGAAGAAGGAGAAGAAGAAGAAGAAAAAGTAGTAGTAGTAGAAGAAGAAGAAGAGGAAGAAAAGATGAAGAAGAAGAAGGTAATGATTAAGAAGAAGAAGAAGAAACAGTACAAGAAGAAGAAGAAGTAGAAGAAGAAGAAGAAGAAGAAGAAGAATACGTAGTAGTTGTAGTAGTAGAAGAAGAAGAAGTAGATTATGATGATGATGATCAAGAAGATGAAGAAGAAGTTGAGGAAGAAAAACAAGTAGTAGAAGAAGAAGAAGAAGAAGTAACAAGAGGAAGAAGAAGAATAGGAAGTAGAAGATGAAGAAGGAGAAGAAGAAGAAGAAGTAAGAGGAGAAGAATAATTAGAAGAAGAAGTAGAAGAAGAAGAAGAAGAGGATTAAGAAGTAAGATGAATAGGAAGAAGAAGTAAGATGAAGAAGAGGAAGAAGAGGAAGAAAAAGAAGAAGAACTATGAGAAGAAGAAGAAGATGAAGAAGAAGAAGAAGAAAAAGAAGAAGAAGAAGAAGTAGAAGCAGCAAAAGAAGAAGAAGAAGGAGAAGAAGAATAAGAGGAAGGGGAAGTAGAAGAAGAAGGAGGAGAAGAAGGAGGAGAAGAAGAGGAAAAAGAAGAAGACGAAGAAGAAGAAGGCGAAGAAGTGGAAGAAGGGGAAGAAGAAGAAGATGAGGGAGAAGAAGAAGAAGAAGAAGAATATTAGTAAGAAGAAGAAGAAAAGGAAGATAAAGAAGAAGAAGAATTAAGCAAAAGAAGAAGGGGGTGGAAGAAGGAGAACAAGAAGAAGAAGAACAATTTGAGGGAGAAGGATAAAAAGAAGATGAAAAAGAAGTAGTAGAAGAAGAAGGTGAAGAAGGAGTAGAAGATGAATAAGAAAAAAAAGAAGAAGAGGATGAAGAATTTGAATAAGTACAAGAAGAAGAGAAGGAGCAGGAATAATAATAATAATAACAATAATGACAATAATAATAATAATAATAATAATAATAATAATAATAATAATAAATAGAAGGAGTAGCAGTAGAAGAAGAAGTAGTAGAAGAAGAAGAAGATAAAGATGAAGAAGAAGAAGAAAAAGAAGACGAATGATGATGATCATGAAGAAGAAGAAGAATATGAAGTAATTGTACTAGTAATACTAGAAGAAGAAGAAGAAGAAGAAGACGAAATTGATGATGATGATGATGAAGAAGATGAAGAACAAGAAGAAGAGGAAGAAGAAGACAAAAAATGAGAATAAGAAGAGTAGGAGTCGAAAATGATGAAGGAGAAGAAGAAGCTGAAGGAGAAGCGGTAGAAGAAGATGAAGAATAATACGAAGAAGAAGAAGTAGAAGCAGAAGAGGAGGAGGAATAAGAAGATGAAGGTGAAGTAGAAGAAGAAGAAGTAGTACAAGAAGTAGGACAAGAAGAAGATGAAGAAGAAGAAGAGGAAGAAGAAGAAGTAGAAGAAGAGGAAGAAGAAGGTGAAGAAAAAGAAGGAGAAGGAGAAGACGTAGAAGAATAAGAAGAACAAGAAGAAGAAGAAGAGGAAGAAGAAAAGGAAGAAGAAAATAATAATAATAATAATAATAATAATAATAATAATAAGAGGGAGAAGGAGGAAAAGAAGAATAGGAAGCAGAATAAGAAGAAGAAGAAGAATAACAAGAAGAGAAAGAGCAAGAACAAGAAGAAGAAGAAGAAGGGGAGGACATGGTAGAAGAAGAAGAAGAAGAATGAGAAGAAGAAGAAGAAGAGGAAGAAGAAGAAGAAGAGGAGGATGAAGTAGAAGAAGAAGAAGAAGAAGAAGAAGAAAAAGGAGAAGAAAAAGCAAGAGGAAGAAGAAGAAGTAGAAGTAGAAGAAGAAGAAGAAGAAGAAGAAGAAGAAAAAGAAGAAGAAGAAGAAGAAAAAGAAGAAGAAGAAGAAGAAGAGGACCAGGAGGAAGGGGAACAAGAAGAAGAAGAAGTGAGGGGTCGAAGAAGAAGAAGAAGATGAAAAAGAAGAAGAAGCAGAAGAAGAAAAAGAAAAAGAAAAAAAAGAACAATTAAGAGAAGAGGAAGGTATTGAAGAAGAAGAAGAAGAGGAAGAAGTAGTAGAAGAAGTAGAAGAAGAAGAAGAAGAAGGTGAAAGAGAAGAGTTAGAAGAAGGAGAAGAAGAAGGGGAATAAGAAGATTAAGAAGAAGAACGAAAATAAAAAGAAGAAGAAGAAAATGATGAAGAGGAAGAAGAAAATAGAGGAGAAGAAGATGATGACGACGAAAAGGAAGAGGAAGAAAAGAAGAAGAAGAAGAACTAGAAGAAGATGGAGAAGAAGTAGAAGAAGAAGAAGAAGAACAAGAAGATGAAGAATAAGAATAACAAGAAGAAGTGGAGCAGGAAGAAGAAGAAGAGGAAGAGGAGGAGGAAGCATAAGAAGATGGTGAAGAAGAAGAGGAAGAAAAGAAGAAGAAGAAGAAGAAGAAGATGGAGAATAATAATAATAATAATAATAATTATAATAATAATAAGAATTACAATAAGAAGAGGAGCAGGAAGAAGTAGAAGAGGAAGAAGAGGACGAAGAGGAAGAAGAAGGTGAAGAAGAAGAGGAAGAAGATGAAGAAGAAGAAAAGGAAGAAGAAGAAGAAGATTAAGTTGAATATGCCAGAGAAGAAGAAGAAGAAGAAGATGAGCAGGAAGATGAAGAAGTAATAGAAGAAGAAGAAGAAGAAGAGGAAGAAAATGAAGAAGAAGAAGAAGAAGAAGAAGAGGACGAAGAAGAAGAATAAGAAATAAGAGAAAGAAGTAGAAGAAGAAGAAGCAGAAGAAGAAGAAGAAGAAGAAGAAGAAGAAGAAAAAGAATAAGAAGAGGAAGAAGAAGAGGCATAAGAAGAAGTAGAAGGTGAAGAAGAAGAAGAAGATGATGAAGAAGTAGAGGAAGAAGAAGAAAAGGAAGAAACAGAAGAAGAAGACAAAGAGCAAAAAGAAGAAGAAAAGGAAGACTAGAGGGAGATGATGACGAAAAAGAGGAAGATGAAGAAGAAGAAGAAAATGAAGAAAATGATGTAGAAGAAAAAATTAAGAAGGATAAGTCAAACAAGAAGAGGAATAAGAAGAAAGAGAGGTAGTTGAAGAAGATGAAGAAGAAGGAGGAGAAGATAAAAATGAAGAAGAAGAGAAAGAACCTGAAGAAATAGAGGAAAATGAGGAAGAAGAAGAAGAAGAAGTAGAAGAAGAAGAAGAAGAGGAGGAGGAAGATGGATAAGAGGTGGAAGAAGAATAAGAAGAGTAAGAAGAAGAAGAAAAAGGAGTAAGAGTAGAAGAAGGTGGTGCAGAAGATGAAGAAAAAAAAGTAGAAGAAGAAGAAGAAGAAAAAGAAGAAGAAGAAGAAGGAGAAGAATAAGAAGAAGAAGAAATAAAAGAACACGACGATGATGAAGAAGAAGAAGAATAAGGGGATGAAGAAGAAGAAGAACAAGAAGACAAAAAAGAAGAAGAAGAAGAAGAAAAAGAAGACAAAAATAATAAAGAAGAAGAAGATGCTTAAGGATAGGACGAAGAAAAAGAAGAAGCAGAGGAAGAGGAAGAAGAAGAAGAAGAAGAAGAGAAGAACAAGAAGAAGTAGAAGAAAGAGAGGGGAAAGAGGTGGAGGAGAAAGAAAAAGAAGAAGCAGAACAATAAGAAGAACAAGTTGATGGTGATGTTGAAGAAGAAGAAGAAGTAGAAGTAGATGTAGAAGAAGGTGGAAGAAGAAGAAGAAGAAAAAGAACAAGAAAAAGAAAAGGTATGTGGAAGAAGAAGAAGACAAAGAAAAAGAAGTTGGAGAAGAAGAAGTAGAAGATGAGGATGAAGACGAAGAAGAAGAAGAAGAAGAAGTAAGAAGAAGAACAAAAAGTAGAAGAAGAAGAAGAAGAAGAAGAAGAAGAAGAAAAAGAAGAATAGGAAGAAGAAGAAGAAAGAGGAGGAGAAGTAAGAGAACAAGAAGAAGGTGGTGAAGAAGAAGAAGAATAATAAGAAGGGGAAGAAGTGTAAGAAGAAGAAGAATAAGAAGAAGAAGTAGTAGTATAAGAAGATGATGATGACGATGATGAGGATGAAGAAGAGGAAGAAGAAGAAGATGAAGAATTAGAAGATGAAGAAGAAGAAGTGGAGTAAGAAGTAAAAGAAGTAGATGAAGAACAAGAAGATGAAGAAGAAGAAGAAGAAGAAGAAGAAGAAGAAGATGAAGAAGAAGAAGATGCAGGAGGTGAAGAAGAAGATGATGAGGATGAGGAAGAAGAAGAAGAAGAAAAAGAAGAAGAAGAAGAAAGAGGAGGAAGAAGAAGAATTAGAAGAAGAAGAAGAAGAGAAGAAGAAGAAGAAGTAGAAGAAGAATAAGAAGAAGTAGAAGATGAGGATTACGATGAAGTTGAAGAAGAAGAGGAAGAAGAAAAGAAGAAGAAGGAGGAGGAGGAGGAGAAGAAGAAGAAGAAGAAGAAGAAGAATAAGAAGAAGATGAAGAAGTGGGAGAAGAAGAAGAAGAAAAAGAAGAAAAAGGAGAAACAGAAGAAGAAAAAGAAGAACAAGAAGAAGAAGAAGAAGAAGTAGAAGAAGTAAAAGGAAGAAGAAGAAGATGCAGAAAATAAAGAGGAAAAAGATGAAGATGAAGAAGAAGAAGAAGAAGATGAAAAAGAATGAGAAGAAAAAGTGAGAGAAGATGAAGAAGGTGAAGAAGAAAAGGAAGAAGAAGGGGAAGAAGAAGAAGAAGAAGAGGAAAAGGAAGAAGAAGAAGACGAAAAAAAGAAATAGATGAAAAAGAAATATAACAATAATTAGAAGATGAAGGAGGAGAAGATGAAGAAGGAGAAGAAAAAGAAGAAGGGGAAGAAGAAGAAGAAGAAGAAGAAGAAGAAGAAAAAGAAGAAGAAGATAAAGAAGAAGAAAAAAAAGAGGATGAAGAAAAAGAAGAAGAAGAGGAAGAATAAGAAGAAGAAGTAAGAGGAATAAAAACAAAATGTATAAGAAGAAGAAGAAGATGAAGCAGAAGACAAAGATGAAGAAGAATAATTATAAGAAGAGGAACACGAAGTATGAGAAGAAGAAGTGGAAGAATTACAAGGAGGAAAATAAGAAGAAGAAGAAGAAGATGATGATGATGATGATGATAATGATTATGGTGATGATGATGAAGTAGAAGAAGAAGAAGGAAAAGAAGAAGAAGAGGATTAAGAAAGAAGATGAAAAAGAAGAAGAAGAAGTTGAAGAAGTAAATGGTAGAAGAAGAAGTAGAGGAATAAGAACAAGATGAAGAGGAAGAAGAAGAAGAAGAAGAAGAAGAACAAAAAGAAGAAGAATGAGAAGGTGAAGTAACAGAAGAAGAAGAAGGTGAAAAAGATGAAGAAAAAGAAGAAGTAGAAGAAGTAAAAGAAGAAGAAGAAGAAGAGGAAGAAGAAGAAGAAGAATAAGAGGAAGAAGTAGAAGAAGAAGAAGTAGGAGAAAAAGAAGAAAAAGAAGAAGAATAAGAAGAGGATGAACAAGAAGTGTGACAAGAAGAAGAAAGTTAAGAAGAAGTAGAAGAAGAATAAGAGGAAGAAGAATTAGAGGAAGAAGAAGAAGGAGAATAAGAAGAAGAAGAAATGGAAGAAGAAGAAGAAGATGATGATGATGATGATGATGAACATAATGATGATCATGAAGAAGAAGAAGAAGGAAAAGATGAAGGAGAAGAAGAAGAAAAAGAAGCAAAAGAAGATTGAGAAGAAGAAGTAAAAGAAGAAGAAAAAGAAGAAGTAGAAGAAGAGGAAGAAGAAGAAGAAGAAGAAGAAGAAGAAGAAGAAGTAGGAGAAGAAGAAGAATTAGAAGAAGAAGAAGAAGAAGAAGAAGATTAAGAAGTAAGATGAACAAGAAGAAGATGAAAAAGTAAGATGAAGAAGAGGAATAAAAATAAGAAGAACTAATAGAAGAAGAAGAAGATGATGAAGAAGAAGAACAAGACGAAGAAGAAAAAGAAAAGAAGAAGAAGTAGAAGCAGCAAAAGAAGAAGAACAGGAAGGAGAATATGGATAAGAATAAGAACAAGAGGAAGTGGAAGTAGAAGGAGGAGGAGGAGAAGAAGAAGAAGAAGAAGAAGAAGTCGAAGAAGAGGAAGAAGGAGAAGATGAAGAATATGAAGAAAAGAAGAAGAAGAAGAAGAAATTTAAGGAAGAAGAAAAAAAGGAAGATAAAGAAGAAGAAGAAGAAGTAGAAGAATTAAGCAGAAGAAGAAGATGGGGTGGAAGAGGGACAAGAAGAAGAAGAAGAAGAAGAGGTAGAAGAAGAACAATAAGAGGAGGAAGAAGAATAAAAAGACTAAGAAGAAGACGAAGAAGAAGGTGAAGAAGAAGAAGTAGAAGATGGATAAGAAAAAAAGAAGAAGAACATGAAGAATATGAAGAAGAAGTAGAAGAAGAAGAAGAGAAGGAGAAGGAATAATAAAAATATTAATAATAATACTAATAACAATAATAATAATAATAATAATAATAATAAAAAGAAGAATAAGTAGTAGATAAAGATGATGAAGAAGAAGAAGAAGAATAATAAGAAGAAGAATATGAAATAATAATGATAGTAATAGTAGTAGTAGTAGTAGAAGAAGAAGAAGAAGAAACTAATGATGATGATGAAGAAGATGAAGAAGAAGAAGAGGAAGACGAAGACAAAGAACGAGAATAAGAAGAAAAAAAAGAAAAAGAAGTCGAAGAAGAAGTAGATGAAGAAGAAAAAGAAGAAGAAGAAGTAGAAGGAGTCGAAAATGATGAGGGAGAAGGAGACGCGAAAGGAGAAGCGGTAGAAGAAGATGAAGAAGAATACGAAGAAGTAGAAGAAGTAGAAGAGGAGGAGGAATAAGAAGTTGAAGTTGAATAAGAAGAAGAAGAAGAAGCAGAACAAGAAGAAGAAGGACAAGAAGAAGTAGAAGAAGAAGAAGAGGAAGAAGAAGAAGTTGAAGAAGAAGAAGAAGTTGAAGAAGAAGAAGAAGAAAGTGAAGAAAAAGGTGGAGGAGAAAAAAGAGGAGGAAGAAGAAAAAAGAATAATAATAATAACAGTAATAATATTAATAATATTAATAAAAATAATAGTAAGAAGGAGAAGGAGGAAAAGAGGAAAAGGAAGTGGTAGAATTAGAAGAAGAACAAGAGGAAGAAAAAGAGGAAGAATAAGAAGAAGAAGAAGAAGAAGAAGGGGAGGACGAGGTTGAAGAAGAAGAAGAAGAATGAGAAGAAGAAGAAGAAGAAGAAGAGGAAGAAGAAGAAAATAAGGAAGAAGTAGAAGAAGAAGAAGAAGAACAAGAGGAGGAAGAAGAGGAAGAAGAAGAAAAAGTAAGAGGAAGAAGAAGAAGTAAAATTAGAAGTAGAAGTAGAAGAAGAAGAAAAGAAGAAGAAGAAGAAGAAGAAGAAAAAGAAGAAGAAGAAGAAGAAGTGGAGGAAGAGGATGAAGAAGAAGAAGAAGAAGTAAGGGGTAGAAGAAGAAGAAGAAGATTAAGAAGAGGAAGAAGTAAGAGAAGGGGAGGAAGGTATTGAAGAAGAAGAAGAAGAAGAAGCAGCAAAAGAAGTAGTAGTAGTAGAAGAAGAAGAAGAAGAAGAAGAAGAAGGAGAAAAAGAACAGTAAGAAGAAGGAGAAGAAGAAGGAGAAGAAGAAGGAGAAGAAGAAAGAGAATAAGAAGATTAAGAAGAACAACAAGAATAAAAAGAAAAAGAAGAAGAAAATGATGATGAGAAAGAAGAAAATAGAGGAGAAGAAGATGATGATGATGAAAAGGAAGAGGAAGAAAAGACAAAGAAGAAGAAGAAGAAAAAGAAAAAGAAGAAGAAGGTGGAGAAGAAGAAGAATAATAAGAATAACAATTAGATGAGGAGTAGGAAGAAGAAGAAGAGGAAGAAGAGGAGGAAGAAGAAGAAAAAGGTAAAGAAGTAGTGGAAGAAGATGAAGAAGAACAAAAGAAAGAAGAAGAAGAAGATTAAGTAGAAGATGACAGAGAAGAAGAATAAGAAGAAGAAGAACAACAAAATGAGGAGGAAGAAGAAGGAGTAGAAGAAGAAGAAGAAGAAGAGGATGGAGAAGAAGGAGAAGAAGAGGAAGAAGAAGAAGAAGCAAAAGAAGTAGAAGAAGAAGAAGAAGAAGAAGAAAAAGAATAAGAAGAGGAAGATGAAGTGGCATAAGAAGAAGTAGAAGGTGAAGAAGAAGAAGAAGAAAAAGAAGAAGAAGAAGGAGATGAAGAAGTAAAGGAAGAAGAATAAAAAGAAGAAAAAGAAGAAGAAAAGGAAGACAAGAAGGACATGATGAAGAAGAAGTGGAAGATGAAGATGAAGAAGAAAAAGAAGATGATGATGTAGAAGAAAAAATTAAGAAGAAGGAAAAGAATTAAAAGAAGAAGAGGAACAAGAAGAAAGAGAAGTAGAAGAATAAGAAGAAGAAGGAGGAGAAGTTAAAAATGAAGAAGAAGAAGAAACTAAAGAAATAGAGGTGGAGGAGGAGGAATAAGAAGAAGGAGAAGAAGAAGAGGAGGAGGAGGAAGATGGATAAGAGGTGGAAGAAGAATAAGAAGAAGAAAAAGGAGTAAGAGTAGAAGAAGGTGGTGGAGAAGATGAAGAAGAAAAAGTAGAAGTAGAAGAAGAAGACAAAGAAGAAGAAGAAGGAGAAGAATAAGAAGAAGAAGAAATAAAAGAAGATGACGATGATGAAGAAGAAGAAGAATAAAAATAAGAAGACAAAGAAGGGGAAGAAGAAGAGGAAGACGAAGAAGAAAAAGAAGAAGAAGAAGAAGAAGTAAATGAAGAGGAAGAAGACAAAAAAAACAAAGAAGAAGAAGAAGCAGAGGAAGAGGAAGAAGAAGAAGAAGAAGAGAAGAAGAAGAAGAAGAAGAAGTAGAAGAAGAAGGAGAGGAAGAAGAGGTGGAGGGGGAAGAAGAAGAAGAAGAAGAAGAAAAACAAGATGATGGTGATGATGAAGAAGAAAAAGAACAAGAAGATGAAGAAGGTGGAAGAAGAAGATGATGAAAAAGAACAAGAATAAGAAAAAGTATATGGAAGAAGAAGAAGAAGAGGAAAAAGAAGAAGAAAAAAAAGAAGAAGAAGAAGAAAAAGAAGTTGGAGAAGAAGAAGTAGAAGATGATGAAGAAGAAGACGAAGTAAGAAGAAGAAAAAGAAGTAGAAGAAGAAGAAGGAGGAGGAGGAGAAGAAGTAAGAGAACAAGAAGAAGGTGGTGAAGAAGAAGAAGAAGAATAAGAAGGGGACGAAGGGTAAGAAGAAGAAGAATAAGAAGAAGAAGAAGTAGTAGTAGAAGAAGATGATGATGAGGAAGAAAAAGAGGAAGAAGAAGATGATGAAGAATTAGAAGATGAAGAAGAAGAAGTGGAGTAAGAAGTAAGAGAAGTAGAAGAAGAACAAGAAGGGAAGGAAGAAGAAGAAGAAGAAGAGGAAGAAGAAGAAGAAGAAGAAGATGCAAGAGATGAAAAAGAAGATGATGAGCATGAGGAAGAAGAAGAAGAAGAAGATGAAGAAGTAAGAGGAAGAAGAAGAAGAATCAGAAACAGACAAAGAAGAAGAGAAGAAGAAGAAGAAGAAGAATTAGAAGAAGTGTAAGAAGAAAGAGAAGAAGA
>JAIUJO010001621.1:0-25000 GCA_023846275.1 Vanilla planifolia
AATAGGGATTAAAGATGAAGGATTAGAGATTTGTAATTAGGGATTCATGATTAAGGATTTCAAATAGAGATTATGTGATTATAATTAGGATTAGGGACTAGAGATGAATGACTTGGGATTAAGGAGTAAGGGATTAAAGATTTGGGAATACAAATTACAAGGGGGAGAGAGATTGTTGATTATGGATTCAAGATTAGGTATTTGAGATTAGGGATTAGGGAGGGAGAGATTAAGTATTAGGTATTAAGGATTAAAGAAGAGACTAGAGATTTGAAATTATGGATTAACAATTAACGATTAAGGTTTAGGAATTAAGTATTATAGATTAGAGAGTAGGTTTAGGGATGAAAACATTAATGATTAGGGATTAGGGAGAGTAATTAAGGATTTAGGTTTAGAGATTAAGGATAACGCACAAGGGAGTAAGCATTAAGGAATAAGTAATAGGGATTATGGATTATGGATTAAGGATTAGGGATTAGGTATGAAGGGATTAATAATTAAGGATTAGGTTTTATGGATTAATGTTTATGGATTAGCAATTAAGGATTAGGGTTTAGAGATTAAGGATTATGGACTAAGGAGAAGAGATTAGGGAATAAGTACTAAGGATTAAGGATTAGGGATCAAGTGATTAATGATTAAGGATTAATGATTAAAAATTAAGGGATTAATTGTTAAAGATTAGTGATTTAGGATTAGGGATTTGGGATTCAGGATTAGTATTAGATATTTGGGATTAAGGATTAAGGATTAGAGATTAAGGGATTAGGATTAAGATTAATGATTTGTGATTAGTTATTAGTGATTAAAGGTAGAGATTATGGATTAGAAATTAGGGATTACATATTATGGATTATAGATTAAGGATTAGGGATTAGGAATTAGGTATTAGGTATTAGAGTTTAGAGTTTGGAGATTAGGAAATAGAGATTAGGTATTAAGGATTTAGGCTTAGGGATTAAGAATGGATTAGGGATTTAGGATAAAGGATTAAGGATTATAGATTAGGGATTAAGGAAAAGCTAGAAGGAAGAAGGAAGAAAGAAGAAGAAGGAAAAATGAAGAAGGAAGAAGGAAGAAGAAGGAAAAAAGAAGAAGGAAGAAGGAAGAAGAAATAAAGAAGAAGATGAATAGAAAAAAGAAGAAGAAGAAGAAGAGGAAAAAGAGGAGGAATAATAAAGAAGAAAGAAGAAGGAAGAAAGAAGGATGAAGGAAGAAGGAAGGTGGAAGGATGAAAGAAGAAGGAAGAAGGAAGAACAAAGCAGAACGAAGAAAAAGGAAAGAAGAAAGAAGAAGAAGAGGTAGAAGAAGAAGACAAAGATGAAGAAGAAGAAGGAGAAAGAGGAGGACATGGAGAAGGAGAACAAGAAGAAGATGGAGAAGGAAAGGAAGGAGAAGGAGAAGGAAAATGACAAAGAGATGTTTAAGGAGGAGAAGAAGAAGGAGAAGGAGAAGAAGAAGAAGAAGAACAAGAAGAAGAGAAGAGGAAGAAGAAGAAAATTAAGAAGATGAAGAAGACTAGGAAGAAGGAGAGGAAGATGAAGAACAAGAAAAGTAGAAAACAATGTAGAAGAACGAGAAGAAGAAGAAGAAGAAGAAGTGGAAGTTGAGGAATAAGAGGAGAAAAAAGAAGAAGATGATTAAGAAGGAGAAGAAGAAGAGGAGGAGGAAGAAGAAGAAGAAGAAGAAGAGGAAGAAGAAGAGGAAGATGAAGAAAAGGAAGAGGAAGAAGAGATGGATTAGGGATTAAGGGTTAAGAATTTAGGATTAAGGTGGGAGGGATTATAGAGTAAGTGTCTAAGATTAAAGATTAGGGATTAGAGTTTAGAGATTAGAGATTATGGATTATAGATTAATAATGAGGGATTAGGGTTTAGAGATTAAGGATTAGGGATTAGAGAGTTGGGATTAAGAAATAAGTAATTGGGATTATGGATTAAGGATTAAAGATGAAGAGATTATTAATTGAGGATTAGAGATTAGAGATTAGTGATTAGGAATTGGGATTTATTATTGGGGATTAGGAATTAGAAATTAGGGATTCGAGATTAAGAGATTATAATTATCATTAGGGAGTAAGGAATAGGGATTAAGGAGGGAGGGATTATAGATTTAGGAATCAAATTAAAGATTAGGGAGGGAGGCATTGGGATTAAAGATTATGTAAAAGTGATTAAAGAGGGACAGATTAAATGTTAGGCATTTTAAATTTAAGATTAAAGACTAGGGATTAGGGATTTGGGATTAAGGATTAAGGATTAGAGATTAGCAATTAGGGATTTGGGATTTAAGGTTAGATCTTAGAGATTAGAAATTAGAGATTAGAGATTAAGCAATCAGGATTAGGATTAGGATTAAAGATTAGGAATTAGAGATTTGGTATTATGGATTACAAATTAAGGATTAGGTATTATAGATTATAAACTAAAAATTAAGGATTAAAAATTAAGTATTAGGATTAAGGTTTAGATATTAGAGATTAAAGAATAGAAACTAAGGATTAAGGATTTGGAATTAGGGATTAAGGATTAAGGATAAGTTAAGGATTAGGGATTATGGATTAAGGAAAAGGGAGAAGGAAAAAGAAGAAGAAGGAAGAAAGAAGAAGGAAGAAGAAGAGGAAAAAAAGAAGAAGACAAGAAGAGGAGAAGAAGAAGAATAATAAGAAGAAGAAGAAGAAAAAGGAAGAAAAAGATGAAGAAGAACAAAGAAAGAAGAAGAAAGAAAGAAGAAAAAGAAAAGAACAAGAAAGAAGAAGAAAAAAGAAAGAAGAAAGAAGAAAGAATAATGAAGAAGGAAGAATGAAGAAAGAAGAAGAAAGAAAGAAAAAAGAAGGAAGAAGGAAAATGGAAGAAGAAGGGAGGAAAAAAGAAGAAAGAAGCAAGGAGGATGGAAAAAGAAATAAGAAAGAAGAAATATCCAAGTAAGATGAAGAAAAAGAAAGAGAAGGAGAAGGAGGAGGAGATGGAGAAGGAGAAGGAGAAGGAGGGATAGGAGAAGGTAATGGTGATGGACAAGGAGAAGGAGATGGAGGAGCAGGAGAAGAAGAAGGAGAAGAAGAAGAGGAAGAAGAGGAAGAAGGGGAAGAAGATGAAGAAGAAGAAGAAGTAATAGAAGGAGAGGAAGAAGAAGAAGTAGAAGGGGGGGAAGAAGTAATAGAAGAAGAAGAACAAGAAGAACAATAAGAACGAAAAGAAGCACTAGAAGAAGAAGAATTAGAACTAGAAGAAGAAGAAGACGAAGAAGAGAAAGAAGAATAAGTAGTATTTGAAAAAGTATTAGTAAAAGAAAAAGGAAAAGAAGGAGTAGAAGAAGAAGAAGAAGAAATAAAAGAGGAAGAAGAAGAAGAACAACGAGAAGAAGCATAAGAAGAAAAAGGGAAAGAAGAGGAAGAATAAAAAAAAGTAGAAGAGTAAGAGGAAGAAGAAGAAGAATAAGAAGAAGAAGAACAAGTAGAAAAGAAGTAGAAGAAGAGGAAGAAGAGGAAAAAGAAGATGAAGAAGAAGAAGAAGTCATAGTAGTAGTAGTAGTAGTAATAGTAGAAGAAGAAGAAGAGTAAGAAGATGAAGATGAAGAAGAAGAAGAGGAAGATGAAGAAGAAGAAAAAGTGGAAGATGAAGAAGAAGTAGAAGAAGCAAAAGATGAGGAAGAAGAGGAACAAGAAGTAGAGAAAGATAAGAAAGAAGAAGAAGAAGACATTGATAAAGAAGAGGTAGATGAGATGGATTAGAGATTAGAGATTAGAAGTTAGGGATTAGGGTTAAGGAATGAAGGATTTGTGATTAGGTATATAGGAATATGGATTAATTATTTAGGAGGATTGGATTTAGGATTAAAGATTGGAGATTAAGGATTAAGGATTTGGGAGTTAGTAATTAGGGATTAAGGATTAGTGAGTAGGGATTAGGGAATAATTAGTAGAGATTAGAGGTTAGGGATTAGGGATTAAGCATTATTGATTAGAGGTTAAAGACTATGGATTAAGGGATTAATGATTAGGGATTAGAGATTAGGCATTAAAAATTAAGAGAATAATTATTAAGGATTAGGAATTGGAGATTAGGGTTTTATGGTTAGGGATTAAGTACTAGAGAATAGGTATTAGGGATTAAAGATTGAAGATTAGATATTAGTGATGCAAGATTCAGGATTAGAGATTAAAGATTAGGGATTATAGATTTGGGATTAGGATTAGTATTAGAGATTAAGGATTAGTCATTAGTGGTTAAAGATTGAGATTAGGGATTATGGATTATAGATTAGGAATTAGGGATTAGGGATTAGGTATTTTGGATTCCCATTTAAAGATTAGAGATTAATGATAAGTGTTAAGTGGTTAAAGATTAAGGATGGATTAGTGATTAAAGATTAAGGATTAGGGATTAAGGATTAGGGACTAGGGAGATGGAGGAATGAAGGAGGAAAAAAGAAGAAAGAAGAAAGAAAGAAGAAAGAAAGAAGAAAGAAAGAAGAAGAAGAGGGGGAGGAAGAAGAAAAGGAAGAAGAAGAAGAAGAAGAAGAAGAAGAAGAGGAAGAGGGACAAGAAGAGGAAGAATAAAGAAGATGGAAGATGGTGGATGGAAGAAGGAAGAAAAAGGAAGAAAAAAGAAAGAAAGAAAGAAGAAGAAGAAGAAGAAGAAGAAGAAGAAGAAGAAGAAGAAGAAGCAAAAGTAGAAGTTAGAGAAGGACAAGGAGGATGAGGAGAAGGAGGGGGAGAAGGAGAAGGAGAAGGATAAGAGAAGGAGAAAGAGATGGAGAAGGAGAAGTAGAAGAAGAAGGAGAAGGAGAAAGAGTAAGAGTAGCAGAAGGAGCAGAAGAAATAGAAGGAGGAGAAGAAGGAAAAGAAGAAGAAGAAGAAGAAGAAGAAAAGGAAGCAATAAAATGAGCAAGAAAAGAAGAAGAAGAAGAAGAAAATAAGAGTTAGAAGAGATAGGTTAGGGATTAAGGACTAAGGAATGAAGGATTAGAGATAAGGTATCAAAGAATACAGATTAAAGATTCGGTATGGATAGATTAGGGATTAGGGATTTGTGATTAAGGATTAGAGATTTTGGAGTTAGCAATTAGGGGTTTAGATTTAAGGATTTAGTATTAAGAATTTAATAGTAGGGAATAAGGAATAAGTAATAGGGATTAGAGATTAGAGATTAGGATTTATGGATTAAGAATAAGGGATTAAAAGAAAGGATTAATAATTAGGGATTAGAGATTAAGAATTGGGAGTTTGAGGATTAATTATTAAAGATTAGTTATTAAGGATTGGAGATTAAGGAATAGGAATTAAGGATTAAGGATTAGAAGATTTGTGATTAGGGATGTAGGTTTTAGGCTTAGAGATTAGAGATTAAGGATTAGAGGTTTTTGGATTAACATTAGCATTAGACATTAAGGATTAGGGATTAGGAATTAAGGATTAGGGATTTGTGATAAATGATTAGTGATAAAGAAATAGGAATTAAGGATTAGGGATTAGATTTTAAGGATTAAAGATTATGGATTAAAGGATAGAGATTAAAGATTAAGAAATTGAGATTAGTTATAGACTAAGGATTAAGGATTAAGGATTATGGATTAGGGATTAAGGATTAGGGAGATAGAAGAAGGAAGGAGAAAGAAGGATGCAAGAAGAAGAAAAAAAAGGAAAAAGAAGAGGAAGAAGAAGAAGATGAAGGAGAAAAAGAAGAAGAGGAAGAAAAAAGAAGGAAGAAAGAAGAAGGAAGAAGTAAGAGGGAAGAAGGAAGGTGGAAGGAAGAAGGAAGAAGAAAGGATGATGGAAGAATGAAGAAGAAAGAAGGAAGAAGAAAAAAGAAAGAAGAAAGAAGAAAGAAAAATTTAGAAAGAAGAAAGAAGAAAGAAGATGATGAAGATGAACAAGAACAAGGAGAAGGAGAAGGAGAAGAAGGATGAGGAGAAGAAGGAGGAGAAAGAGGAGGAGAAGGAGATGAAGAAGGAGAAGAAGTAGATGGAGAAGGAGAAGGACAAGTAGATGGAGAATAAGTAAGAGAAGGAGAAAGGTAAAGAGAAGAAGAAGAAGAAGAAGAAGAAGAAGAAGCTGAAGAAGAAGAAGAAATAGAAGAAGATGAAGCTGATGATGACGATGAAGAAGAAGAAGAGGAAGAAGAACAAGAGGAAGAAGAAGAGGAATAAGAAGAATAAGAAAAGAACAAGGAGAAGAAGAAAAAGAAGAAGAAGAAATAGAAGAAGAAGGAGAAGAAGAAGAAGAGGATGACGAAGAAGAAAATGAAGAAGAAGAAGAACAACAAGAAAAAGAAATACTTGAAGAAGAAGAAGAAGAACAGGAAGAGAAGAGGAACTAGAGGAAGAAGAAGAGGAAGAAAAAGAAGTGGAAAAGAAGAAGAGAAGGGTTAGGGATTACAAATTAAGGATGAAGGGATTTAGGATTTAGGTTTAGGGAGCCAAGGATTAGGTATTAGACATTAGGGTTATGGATTAAGGATTAGGGATTAGGGATTTGCAATTAGGAATTATGGTTTAGGGATTAAGGATTATCGATTAGGAAGTTAGAATTTGGGAATAAGTAACATGAATTAGGGATTTAGGATGAAAATATTAATGATTAAGGATTATAGATTTGGAATTAAGGATTAAAAGATTAATTATTAAAGATTAGAGATTTAGACTTAAAGATTATGGATTAAGGAATAGGCATTAGGGATTAGAGATTATTGATTAGGGATCTAGGTTTAAGGGTTAGGAATTTGAGATTAAGGATGAGGGATTAGAGAATATGGATTAGTGATTAAAGGTTAGGGATTAGAGATTAAGGATTGGAGATTATGGACTAGGGATTATGGATTATTAATTATGGATTATAGATTAGGGATTAAGGATCAAGAAGCACAAAGAAGTAGAAGATGAGGAGGAAAAATAAGAAGAAGAAGAAGAAGAAGAAAAGGAGAGGAGGAATAAAGAAAAAAGAAGAAAGAAAGAAGATTGAAGAAGGAAGAAACAACTAAGGAGGAATGAAGGTGGAAGGAAGAAGTAAGATGGAAGAAGAAAGAAGAAGTAGTAGTAGTAATACAAGAAGAAGTAAAAGGAGGAGGAGGAGGAGAAGGAGATGAAGAACAAGAAGGAGAAGTAGAAGGAGAAGGAGAAGACTAAAGATAAGGAGAAAGAGAAGAAGAAGAAGAAGGAGAAAGAGAAGAAAAAGAAGAAGAATAAGAATAATAAGAAGAAAAAGATGAAGAAATAAAATAATAATAATATTAATAGCAAGAAGAAAAAGAAGAAGAAGAAGAGAAAGAAGAAGAGGAAGAAGAAAAACAAGAAAAGAAGAAATTGGAGAAAAATTACAACAAGGAGAAGAAGAAGAGATGGAAGAGAAGTAGTAGAAGAAGAAGAAGATAAAGATGAAGAGGAAGATTAAGAGGAAGAAGAAGAAGAAAAAGAGGAAGAGGAGAAAGAAGTAATAGTAGTAGAAGAAGAAGAAGAAGAAGTAGAGGAAGAAGAAGAAGAAGATGAAGAAGAAGAAGAGGAAGATTAGGAAGATGAGGAAGAAGAAGAAGAAGAGAAAGAAGAAGAAGAGGAAGAAGAAGTAAATAAAAAAAGAAGAGGAAGAAGTGATTAAGGATTAAAGGTTAGGGATTAAGGATTAAGGTTGCTGTGATATAAGATTAGGTGTTAGGGATTAAGGATTATAAATCAAGGATTAAGGGTTAGGGATTAAGGATTAAGGATTAAGGATTAAGAATTAAGTATTAGGGATTGAGGAATAAGTAAAAGGAATTCAAGATTAAGGATTAAGGATTAGAGATTACGATTAAGGATTTGGGCTGAAGAGATTAATAATCAGGGATTAGGAATTAAGGGATTACATGCTAAGGATAAAGTATTAAGGATTTAAGATTAGGGATTATAAATTAGAGAATAGAGATTATGGATTAAAGATTAGAGATTAATGATTAGAGATTTGGATTCAAGATTATGAATTAGAGATTAAGGATTGGGAATTGAAGATTAAGTTATTATGATTAAGATGAGGGATTAGTGATTAGGGATTAAGAACTAAAGATTAAGGATTAGAGGTTTGTGATTAGGGATTATGGATTACAGATTAGTTATTAGGTATTAGGGATCAAGGTTTAAGGATTAAAGATTAAGGATAAAGGATTATGTATTAGGGATTAAGGATGAATTAGGGATTAGAGGTTAAGGATCAGGTATTATGGATTAAGCTAACGGATTAGAGTCAGGGATTAGGGACTAGAGATTAAGAAATGATGGATTAAGGATTACAAATTAAATATTCATAATACAAGATAAGGTAGGGAGGAATTAAGGTGTAGGGATTAAGAAATAGGGATTAAGTATTATGAAGAACAAGAAGGAGAAGAAGAAGAAGAAGAAGAAGAAGAAGAAGAAGAAAGAGAAGAATAAGGACAAGAAGGATCAGAGGAAGTAGAAGAAGAAGTTCAAAAAGAAGAAGAAGGAGAAGAGCAAGAAGAAGATGGTAAGGAGAAGGACAAGAAGGAAGAGGAAGACGAGGAGGAGAAGAAGATAAACAAAGAAGAAGAACAAGAAAAGGAAGAAGTACAAGAAGAAGAGAAAGAAGAGGAAAAGAAAGAAGAGGAAGAAGAAGAAGAAGAAGAAGAAAAGAAGAAGAAGAAGAAGAAGAAGAAGAAGAAGAAGAAAAGAATAATAATAAGAAGAAGAAGAAGAAAAAGAAAAAGAAAAAGAAGAGGAGGAAGAAGAAGAAGTCGAAGAATAAGAGAAGAAGAAGAAGAAGAAGAAGAAGAAATAGAAGTAGAAGAGGAAGAAGAAAGAAAAGTAGAAAAAAGAGGGAGTAGAAGAAGAAGAAGAATAAGGAGAAGAAGAAGCAAAAGAATATAAATAAGAAGTGAAAGAAGAAGAAAATAGTTATGAATAGGGGAGGGATGGCATAAAGATCTTGTATTATGGATTTACGATTAGGGATTATAGAAGTATTAGGAATTTGAGGTCAAGTATTAGAGATTAGGGATTAAGGTTTAGAGTTTAAGAATTATTTATTTAGGATTAGCTATTCATTTTAGGGTTTATAGATTAGGGACTAGGGCTTAGGGATTAGTTATTAAAGAATAGGGCTTAAGGAATAGAGTCTAGGGATTGAGAATTAGGGATTAAGGATTAAAAGAATAGGGAATATAGATCATGGATTCAAGATTAAGGGCTAAGGATTAAGGATTAGGGATAAGGGATTATGCATTAGGGATTTTGGATTAGAGATTTGGGATTAAAGATTAGAGATCAGAGATAAGCGATTCAAGATATGGAATTTAAGATTAGAGATTAGGGATTAGAGATTATGAGGATAGGTATTTATGATTAAGGATTATGGATTAAGAATTAGGGAGTAGGTATTAATGATTAGGGATCAGGAATCAGAGATTAGTGATTAGGTATTAGGGATTAGGGATTAGCGGTTAAGGATTATGGATTAGTGATTAAGGAATAGGGATAAGACGTTAGGGTTTACGGATTAGGGATTATGGATTAGGAACAAGGATAGATATAGTATTAAAGATTTGGGCTTTGGGATATGGTAATTAGGGACTATAGATTTGGGCTTAGGGATTTGGCCTTATGGATTAAAGATTAAAGAGGGAGAGATTAGGGATTACAAATAAGAGATTAGGGATGAATAGGATAAGAGATTAAGGATTAAGTTGAAGTAGGAGAAGAAGAAGAAGAAGAAGAAGAAGAAGAAGAAGGGAAGAAGAAGAAGTAGAAGGAGAAAGAAAGAAGAAGAAAGAAAGAAGACGAAGCAAGAAAAAAGAAAAAAGAAAGCAGAAAGAAGAAAGAAGAAAGAGGAAAAAAGAAAGGAAAGGAAGAACGAAGAAGGAACAAGGACGGAGGAAGAACGAAAAAGGAAGGAAGAAGGAAGAAGCAAGAAGGAAGGAGGAATGAAGAAGGAAGAAGGAAGAAGAAACAAGAAAGAAGAAAAAAGAAAGAAGGAAGAAGAAGAAGATGATGATGATGAAGGAAAAGGAGGAAGACGAGGAGGAGGAAGAAGAAGAAGAAGAAGAAGAAGAAAATGATGATGAAGAAGAGGAAGAAGATGAAGACGAAGAGGAAGAAGAAGAAGAAGAGGAAGAAGAAGAGGAAGAAGAAGAAGAGGAGGAGGAAGAAGAAGAGGAAGAAGAGGAGGAGGAAGAAGAGGATGAAGAAGAAGAGGATGAAGAAGAAGAAGAAAGAAGAAGAAGAAGAGGCCAAAGATGGAGAGGAAGAAGAGGAAAAAGAGGATGAAGACGTAGAAGAAGACGAAGAGGTAGAAGGAAGAGGAAGAGGAAAAAGAAGAAAAGGAAGAAGAGGAAGAAGAGGGAGTAAAAGATGAGGAAGAAGAGGAAGATAATGAAGAAAAGAAGAAGATGATGATGAAGAAGAAGAAGAAAAACAAGAAGAAGGAAAGAAAGAAGAAGATGTAGAAGAAGGACTAGAAGAAGTATAAGAGCAAAAAGAAGAAGAAAAAGAAGAAGAATATGAAGAAGACGAAGAAGAAGATAAGAAGAAGAAGAAGTGGAAAGGGAAGAAATAGAAGAAGAAGAGGAATTGAGGATTAAAAATTATGGTTTAGAGATTAAGAAATAAGAATTAAGGTTATGGTAAAAGGATTAGAGATAAAGGATGAAGGATGAGGGATTTGGGAATAGGGCTAATAGTGTAGGGTTTTGGGACATGGGATTAGAAAATAAGGATTAAGGACTGATGATTTGAGATATAAGGGGTTACAGATGCAAGCATTGAGGATTTGTGAATAGGGATTAGGGATTATGGATTAGAGATTAGAGATTAGTGATTAAGGATTATAGATTAGCGATTAAGTATTATAGTTTCAAGATAAGGGATTAGAGATTAATAGATTAAGTAATAAAGATTCTTGATTATGGATTAAGGATTAAGGCTAAGGCATTAGGGATTAAGGGCTATGGATTATGTAGAGGGGATAGGAGATTTGGTATAGGAGATTAAGGATTATGGATTAAGGAGTAGGGATTACAAATTATAGTTTAAGGATTAGGAGTTAAGGATTAACGATTAAGCATTACGAATTAAGGATTTATATTTAGAGATTAATGATTTGGGATTAGGGTATAGGGATTAGAGATTAGAGATTAGTGATTAATGGAATAATGATTAGTGAGGGAAGAATGAGGGATTTTAGATTAAGGATTACGTATTTGGGATTATTGATTAGGGATTAAAGATTAAAAAGAAGAAAAAGAAGAAGAGGAAGAAGTAGAAGAAGAAGAAGAACTGGAAGAAGAAAAAGAAGAGAAAGAGAAAGAAGAAGAAGAATAAGAAGGATAAGAGGAAGAAGAATAAGAAGAAGCTAGTGAAGAAGATGAAGAAAAAAAAGAACAAGAACAAGAAGAAGAAGAACAAGATGAAGAAGACAAAGAAGAAGAAGAAGAAGAAGAGGAAAAAGAAGAAGAAGAAGAAGAGGAAGAACAAGAAGAAGAAGAAGAGGAAGAAGAATAAATAAAAGAATAGGAGAAGAAGAAGGAGAAGAAGAAGAAGTGGTAGTAAAAGAAGAAGAAGAAGTAGTAGTAGAAGAAGGAGAAGAAGAAGAAGAAGAAGAAATAGAAGTAGAAATGGAAGAAGAAACAAAAGAAGAAAAATGAGAAGTAGAAGAACAACAATAATTAGAAAAAGAAAAAGCAGAAGAAGAATATTAATAAGAAGCATAAGAAGAAGAAGTATAAGAAGAAAAATGATTATGAATTAAGGAGGATAGCTTAAAGATTATGTATTATGGATTTATGATTAGAGATTATGGTTTAAGGTTTTGGAATTATTGATTTGGGATTAGTGTTTAGTTTTAGGGTTTATGGATCAGGGATTAAGGCTTAGGGATTAAGGATTAAGGAATAGGCTTAAAGAATATAGTCTAAGGATGAAGAATTAGGCATTAAGGATTAAGGGATTAGGGAACATAGATCATGGATTAAGGATTAACGACTAAGGATTAATAATTAAGGATAACGGATTACGGACTATGGTTTTGGGATTAAAGAATAGAGATCAGAGATTAGCAATTAAGTATATAGGATTTTAGATTAGAGATTAGGGATTAAAGATTATGAGGACATGTACTTATGATTAATGATCATGGATTAAGGATCAGGTTATAAGGATAAATGATTAAGGATTAGGAATTAGGGATTAGGGATTAGGTATTAGGGAATAGAGATTAGAGAGATTATGGATTATAGATTAAAAATTAAGGAATATTACTAAGACATTAAGGTTTAGGTATTAGGCATCATAGATTAGGGATTAGGGTATAAGAAGAAGAAAAAGAAGAAGAGGAAGAAGAAAAAGTAGAAGAAGAAGAAGTGGAACAAGAAAATAAAGACTAAGAGGAGGAAGAAGGAGAAGGATAAGAGGAAGACGAAGAAGAAGAAGAAGAAGAAGAAGAAGTTGAAGAAGAAGAAGAAGAGGAAGAAGAAAGAGAAGAGAAGAACAAGAAGGAGGAGGAGGAGGAGGAGGAGAAGAAGAAAAAAGGAAGAAAAATAACAAGAAGAAGAAGAGCAAGAAGAAGAAGAAAAAGAAAAAGGAGAAGGAAAAGAAGAGAAAAAAGGGAAGAAGAATAAGATGGAGAAGAGTAAGAAGATGTAGAAGGATAAGAAGGTGAAGAAGAAGTAGTAGTAGTAATAGTAGAAGAAGAAGATGAAGAGAAAAAAAGAAAAATCGGAAGAAGAAGAAGAGGAAGATGATGATGAAGAAGAAGAAGAAATTATGAAGAAGAAGAAGAAGAAGATGAACTAGAAGAAAAAAGGGAGGAGAAAGAAGAAAAAGATAGAGAAGAAGAAGAAGATGTAAAAGAAAAAGAAGAATAACAAGAAGCAGAAGAACAAGAAGAAGAAGAAGAAGAGGAAGAAGAAGAAGAAGAAGAAGAAGAAGCAGAGGAAAAGGGGTAGGGGAAGAAGAAGACAAAGAAGAAGAAGAAGATGAAAAAGATGAAGAAGAAGAGAAGAAGAAGATGAACAAGAAGAGGAAAAGGTAAAAGACGAAGAAGAAGAAGAATTGGAAGAAGATGAAGTAAAAGAAGAGGAAGATGAAGAAGAGGAAGAAGAGGAAGAAGAAGAAGAAGGAGAAGGTGAGGTAGAAGAAGCAGAAGAAGAGGAAGAAGAGGAAGAAGAGGAAGAAGAAGAAGAAGAAGAAGAAGAAGAAGAAGGAGAATAAGAAGTAAAAGAAGAAAAGGAAGAAGTGACTAACTAGGTATTAGGGCTTAGGGAGGGTGAGATTTGGGATTAGGCAATAGGGAAAAAGGATTAGTGATTAGAGATTTATAATTAAGGATTAGAGATTATGGATTAGTAATTAGCGATTAGAGTTTAGACAAGAGCGATTAGGGAGTAGGGATAAGGGAATAAGAAATATGCATAATGATTAGGGATTAAGGATTACAAATGAAGGATTAAGTATTAGGGATTTGGAATGGATTGATGATTAGAGAAGAGGAAGAGGAAGAGGAAGAAATAGTAAATGAAGAAGAAGATTATGATGATGAAGAAGAAAAAGAAGAAGAATGGCAATGAGAATAAGAATAAGAATAAGAAGAAAAAAATTGAGTCAAATTGGATGAAGAAGAAGAAGAAGAAAATAAAGAGAAAGAATTAGAACAAGAAGATCAAGGAGAAGGAGAAAAATAAGAAGTAGAAGAGGGAAAACTAAATGGAAAAAGTCATAGAAGAAGAAGAGGAAGAAGAAGAAGAAGAAGAAGAAGAAGAGAAAGAATTGGAAGAAGAAGAGTTAGAAGAAGAAGAAGAAAAAGAAGAAGAAGTTGAAGAAGAAGAAGTGGAAGAGGAAGAAGAAGAAGAAGAAGAAGCAAAAGAAGAACAAGAACAAGAAGCAAAAGGAAGAAAAAGAAGAAGAAGAGGAAGAAGAAGAGGAAGAAGAAGAAGAGGAAGAAGAGGAAGAAGAGGAAGAAGAAGAAGAAGAAGAGGGAAAAAAAAGAAGTAGAAGAGAAAGGAAGAGGAGAAAGAAGAAGTGGAAGAAGTAATAAAAGAAGTAACAGAAGAAAAAGAAGAAGATGAAAAAAGAAGAAGAAGAAGTGTAAGAAGACGAAGGAGAAGAAGGTGAACAAGTAGTAGAGGAAGAAGAAGAAGGAAAAGAAGACGAAGAAGAAGAGGAAGATGAAGAGGAAAAACAAGAAGAAGAAGAAGAAGAAGAAGAAGAAGAAAAAGAAGAAGAAGTGGTAGATGATGATGATGAAGAAGAAGAAGAACAAAAAGAGAAGAAGAAAAACATAGAAGAGAAGAAGAAGAAGAAGAAGTGCAAGAAATAGAAGAAGAAGAAGATGAAGAAGAAGGAGAAAAAGAAGAAGATGAAGATGAAAAAGAAATAAAATAGGCAAAAAAAGAAGAAGGAGAAGAAGATGAAGCAGAAGAACTTCAAGAAGAAGAAGAGGAGGAAGAAGAAGAGGGAGAAGAAGAAGAAGAAGAATAAGAACAAATATAACAAGAAGAAGAAAAAAAGGAAAAAGGAGAAGTGAAAGAAGAAGAAACGAAGAAGAGGCAGAAGTAGAGCAAGAAAAGAAGAAGGAGAAAAAGAGATAGAAGAGAGGGAAGAATAAGAAGAGGAAGGAGGAGGAGAAGAAAATGAAGAAGAAAAAGAAGAAGAAGAATAAGAAGAGGTTGAAGAAGAAGAAGAAGGATAATAAAAAGAAAAAGAAGAAAATGAAGAAGAAGAACAACAACAAAAAGAAGAAGAGGAAGTTGAGTAACAAGAAGAAGAAGAGAAAGAAGAGATGAATTAGGATTTTGTGATTAGGAGTAAGGGATTAGGGATTAATGAGTCAGGAGGGAGGGATTAGGGATTAATGAGTCAGGAGGGAGGGATTAGGGATTAGGTGTGACAGATTAAGGATTAAAGTATAGGAAATAAGGACTAGGGATTATGGATTAGCAATTAGGGGTAAGGGTTTAGGGATTAAGGATTAGGGAATAGGGAGTAAGGATTAAGGAGTAAGAAGAAGAAAAACCAAAAGTAGATGAGGAAGAAGAGGTAAGAGAAGGAGAAGAAGATGTGCAGGAAGATGAAGAAGAGGAGGAAGAAGAAGAAGAAGGGGAAGAAGGAGAGGAAGAAGTAGAAGAAGTTGACGAAGAAGAGAAAGAAGAAGAAGTGAAAGAAGAGAAAGAAGAAGAGCAAAAAGAAGAAGGAGAAGAAGAGGAAAAAGAAGAAGAAGAAGAAGACGACGAAGAAGAAGAAGAGGAGGAGGAAGAAGAAGAAGAGGAAGATGAAGATGATGAAGAAGAAGAAGAAGTAGAAGAAGAAGGGGAGGAAGTAAAAGAGAAGAAGTAGAAGTGGAAGAGGAAGAAGAATAAGAAGAAGAAGAAGATGAAGAAGAGGAAGAAGAAGCAAAAGAAGAGGAAGAAGAGGAAGAAGCAGCAGAAGAAGCAGAAGAAGAAGAAGAAATAGAGTAGAAGAAGAAGAAGACAAAGGATAAGAAGAGGGGTAAGAGGAAGAAGAGGAAGAAGAAGAAGAAGAAGAAGAAGATGAAGGTGGAGAACAATAAGAATAAGAAAAAGGAGGAGAAGGTAAGGAGGTAGAAGAAGAAGATGATGATAGTGAAGAAGAAGAAGAGGCGAAAGAAGAAGAAGAAGAAGAAGAAGAAGATGACGATGATGATGAAGAAAAAGAATAAGAACAAAAGAATAAGAAAAGATGAAGAAGAGGAAAAAGAGGAGGAAGAAGAAGAAATAGAAGAACAAGAAGATGGAAAAGAATAAGTAGTAAAAGAAACAAAAAATGAAGAAGAAGTAGAAAGAGGACAAGAAGAAGAAGATGAAGAAGAGGAAAAAGAAGCAGAAGATGTAGAAGAAAAGGAAAAAGAAGAGGAAAAAGTAAAACTAGAAGAAGAAAAGAAGAGGAAGAAAAAGAAGTAGAAGATCCTAAAGAAAGAGAAAAAGAAGAAGAGAAGAAGAAGAAGAAGAAGAAGAAGAAGAAGAAGAGGAAGAAGAACAAGGGAAAGAAGAGGAAGAAGAAGAGCAAGAAGAATAAGTAGAAGATGATGAGAAGAAGAAGAAGACAAAGAATAAGAAGAGGAAGAGGAAGAAAAAGAGTAAAAAGTAGAAGAAGAAGAGGAAGAAGTAGAAGAACTAGAGCAAGAAGTAGAAGAAGAAAAAAAAGGAGAAGACACAGATGAAGAAGAGGAAGAAGAATCAAAATAAGAATAAGAATAAGAAGAAGTTGAAGAAGAGTAAGAATAAGAATAAGAGGAAGAAGAAGAAGAAGGGGAGGAGGAGGAGGAGGAGGAAGAAGAAGAAGAAGAAGAAGAGGAAGAAAAAGAAGACAAAAAAGAAGGAGGCAGAGAAGGTGACAAAGAAGAAGAAGAAGAAGAAGAAGAAGAAAAAGAAGAAGGAGAAGAGTAAGTAGAAGAAGAAGGAAAAGAAGGTTGAGAAGTAGAAAAAGAGGAAGAAGAAGATGAAGAGGAAGATTAAAAAAGAAGAAGAAGAGGTACACAAAGAAGAGAGGAAGATAAAAATGAAGAAGAAGAAGAAGACAAAGAAGAATTAGAGTTAGAATTAGAAGAAGAAGAAGAAGATGTAGAAGAAGAAGAAGAGAGATTGAATGAGAGGAAGAAGAAGAAGGGGAAGGAGAGGAAGTAGAAGAAGGAGAAGAATAAGAAGAAGAAGAAGAAGAAGTAGAAGAACATGAAGGAAAAGAAGAAGACAAAGAAGCAAAGGAAGTAGATTATGATGAAGAAGAAGAAGAAGACGACAAAGATGAGGAGGAAGAAGAAGGCAAAGATGAAGAGGAAGAAAAGTGGAAGAAGAATAAGAAGTAGAAGAATAGAAAGAGAAGGAAAAAGAAGAAGAAGAAGAAAAAGAGGAAGATATGGAAGAAGAGAAAGATGAGGAAGAAGAGGAAGAAGGATAAGAACAAGAAGATGTAGAAGAAAAAGAGGAAGAAGAGTCTCATTAAGGATTAAGGATTAGGGTTAGGGATTAGGAATTAAGGTTTAGGAAAGGAAGGATTATTGATTTAGGATAATTAAGTGTGGATTAAAGATTAGGGAGGGAAGAATTGAGGATTATGAGTTAGATATTAGAGATTAGTGGTTAGGGGTTTACGAGTTAGCAATTAGGGATTTTATGGATTAGGGATTAAAGAGTAGTGATTAGAAAATAAGTAATAGAGATTAAGGATTAATGATTAGTGATTAAGGATTAATGATTAGTGATTAAGGATTATAGATTAGTGATTAGATATTAGGGATTATGGGTAAAGAGATTAATGTTTAAGGATTAGATATTAGGGGTTAATAATATGGGATTAATTATTAATGATTAAGGATTAGAGATTAGAAATTTTACGATTATAGATTACATATTTAGAGTTAGAGATTAGAGATTAAGGATGTAGGACTCAATATTAGAGATTAAGATTAAGATTGGAGATAGGGATTAGGATTTAAGATTAGGGATTAGTGATGAAGGATTATAGATGAGGGATTAGAGATTAAGGATTAGGGATTGTGAATTATGGATTAGTGATTAGGGATTAGGTATTATAGATTAAAGTTTAAATATTAGAGATTAGGGATTAGAAGTTAGGGATTAAAAAATAGGGGTTAAAAATTAAGGATAGTTTAGGGATTAAGGATTAGAGATTAGGGATTAGGGAGAAGGAAAAAAGGAAGAAGGAAGGAGGCAGAAAGAAGAAGAAAAAAATGATAAGGAGAAGTCAAGAACAAAGAACAAGAAGAAGAAGAGCAAGAGGAAGAATAAAGAAGGAAGGAGGAAGGAAGAAAAAGGATGTCAGATGAAGGAAGAAGAAAGAAGGAAGAAGAAAGAAGAAATTAGAAAGAAGAATGAAGAAAGAAGGAAGAAGAAGAAGATGAAGAAGAAGGAATAGGAGTAAGAGGACAAGAAGAAGGAGGAGAAGAAGATGAAAATGAAGGACAAGGAGATGAAGAAGGTGAAGGAGATGGTTAAGGAGAAGGAAAGGAGTAGCAGCAGGAGAAAAAGAAGGAGAAGGAGAAAGATGGAGAGAAGGAGAAGGAGACAAAGAAGAAAAGGAAGAAGAAGAAGAAGATGAATAATAATAATAATAATAATAATAATAATAATAATAAGATTAAGAGTAAAAAGAAAGGGAAGAAGAAGAAAAAGAAAAGAAGAAGAAGAAGAAGAAGAAGATTAAAGGAAGAAGATGAGCAGGAAGAAGAAGAAGAAGAAGAAGATGAAGAAAAAGAAAACGAAAAAAAGGAAGATGAGGAAGAAGAAGAAGAAGAGGAATATGAAGAAGAAGAAGAAGAAGAAGAAAAATAAGAAGAGGAAGAAGAAGAAGGAGAAGAGGAAGAAGAAGAAGAAGAAGAAGAAGAAGAAAAAATAAGAAGAAGAAGAAGAAGAAGAGGAAGAAGACGAAGGAGAAGTTGAAGAAGTAGAAGAAGAAGATGGAGAAGAGGAGGAGAAGGTAGAAGAAGAATAAGAAGAGGACAACAAAGAAGAAGAAGAAGGAGAACAGTAGGAATAAGAAAGAGAAGAAGGTGAGGAAGTAGAAGAAGAAGATTATGATGATGAAGAAGAAGAGAAAGATGAAGAGGAAAAAGAAGAAGAAGGAGAAGAAGATGATGAAAAAGAAGAAGAAGAAGAATATGAACAAGAGAAGAAGAAAAGATGAAGAAAAAGAAGAAGATGAAGAATAAGAAGAAATAGATGAAGAAGAAGAAGAAGAAGGAGCAGGAAAAGAAGATGTCATAGAAGAAATAGAAGTAAAAGTAGAAGATGAGGTAGAAAAGGAAGAAGAAGAAGATGAAGAAGAGGAAAAAGAAGCAAAAGTAGAAGAAGAAGAAGAAGGCAAATAATAATAATAATAATAATAATAATAATAATAGTAATAATATTAATAATAATAATAATAACAATCATATTAATAAGAAAAAGAGAAGGAAGAAGAAGATGATGAAGAAGAAGAGGAAGTGAGAGAGAGAAGAAGAAGAAGAAGAAGAGGAAGAAGAAGAAGAAGAAGAGGAAGAAGACGAAAAGGAAGAAGGAAGAGAAGAAGAAGAAGAAAGGGAAGAAGAAGTAGAAGCAAAAGCATAAGAACAACAAGAAGAAGAAGATGATGAAGGGGAGGAAGAAGAAGAAGAAGAAGAAGAAGAGAAAGAAGAAAAAGAAGAAGAAGAGAAAGAAGAAAAAGAAGAAGAAGATGTAGAAGAGGAAGAAGAAGAAGAAGACAAGGAAGATGAGGAAGAAGAGGAAGAAGAAGAAAAACAAGAAGAAGAGGAAGAAGAGGAAGAAGAGGAAGAAGAAGAAGAAGTAGGTGAAGAAGAAGACAATGGGGATTAAGAAGAAGAGGATGAAGAAGAATAAGAAGTAGAAGAGGAAAAGGAACAAGAGATGGATTAGTTATTTGGGATCAGGGAGGGAGGGATTAGGGGTTATAGATTTGAGATTAGGGATTCATGATTAAGGATTATGGATTAGCAATTAGGGAATAGGGTTTAGGGGTTAGAGATTAGGGAGTTGGAAGTAGGGTATAAGGAATATTGATAAGGATTAAGGACTCAAGATTAGAGATTAGGGATTAAGTATTAAGGATTATAGATTAGAGACGTTTTAGATAAAGAAGGAGAAGATGGAGAAGAAGTAGAAGAAGAAGAAGATGATGATGATGATGATGATGAAGAGGAAGAAGAAGAATAAGAAGAAGAAGAAGAAGAAGAAGAAGAGGAAGAAGATGATGATGAAGAAGAAGAAGAAGAAGAAAAGGAAGAAGAAGAACAAGAAAAGAAGAAGGAGAAGAAGGCTAGAGGAAGAAGAAAAAGAAGAAGAAGAAGAAGAAATACAGGAAGAAGAAGAAGAAGAAGAAGAAGAAAAAGAAGTAGAAGAAGAAGAAGAAGAAGAGGAAGATAAGGAAGAAGAGGAAGAAGAAGAAAATGAGGGAGAAGAAGAAGAAGAAGAAGTAAAAGAAGAAGAGAAAGAAGTAGTTGGAGAATAAGATGAAGAGGATGAAGAGAAGGATTAGGGATTAGAGATTAGGGATTAGGGTTAGGGATTAGGGATTAAGAAAAGAAAGATTAGGGATTATATTTTAGGGATTAAGTATTACAGATTAAAGATTAAGGATTAGGGATTAAGTATTACGAATTAAAGATTAAGGATTAGGGATTATGTATTATGGATTTGTAGTTAGGGTTTAAAGATTAAGGATTTGGGATTAAAGAGTTGGGCTTAAGGAATAAGTAAAATGGATTAAGGATTAAGGAATAGGGATTTAGAATAAGTGGTTAGAGATGAAGAGATTAATGATTTGAGATTTAGGATTAAGGGATTAATTACAACAGATTATGGATTAAGGAATAGGGTTTAGAGAGTAATGATTGAAGATTTGGATTATTTATTAGAGTTTAAGGATTAGGGATTATAGATTAAGGATTCGAGATTTAATAATTATAATTAAGATTAGGATTTAAGGATTAGAGATTATAGATTAGGGATTTGGGATTAGGGATTAAGGATTAAGGTTTAGGAATTAGGAATTAGGGATTAGAGAACTTGGACGAAGGGATTATGGATTAAGCATTAGGGATAAAGAATTAGGGATTAGGTATTATAGATTATGGTTTTAGGATTAGAGATTAGTTTTTAGGGATTAAGTTTTAGGAATTATGATTTAAGGATTAAGGGATTAGGGAGGAGGGATTAGAGAACATGGATTGATGATGATGAAGAACAAAAGAAGAAGAAGAAGAAGAATAAGAGAAAGATGAGGAAAAAGAACAAGAAGAAGAAGAAATAGAAGGAGAAGAAGATGAGAAAGAAGATGTTGATGATGATGATGAAGGAGAAGGAGAAGAAGAACGATAGGAAGAAGAAGAGGAAAAAGTAGAATAAGAGAAAGAAGAAAAGGAAGAAGAAGAAAAAGAAGAAGAAGAAAAAGAATATGATTAAGAAGAAGTGAAAGAAGAAGAAGAAAAAGAAGAGGAAGAAGAAGAGAAAGAAGAAGTGGAAAAAAGAGTAGAAGAAGAGAAAGAAGAAGAAGAAGAAGAAGAAGACAAAGGCTAGGAAGAAGAAGAGGAGGAAGAAGAAGAAGAACAAGTAGATGGGGAAGAATAAGAAGAAAAAGAAGAAGAAAAAGAGGAAGTAGTAGAAGAAGAAGAAGAAGAGGAAGAGGAAGAATAGGAAGAAAAGGAAGAAGAGGAAGGAAAAGGAAAAAAATTACAAGAAGAATAAAAAGAAGAAGAAGAAGAAGAAGAAAAGGAAGAAGAAGAAGAAAAAGAAGAGGAAGTGGAAGAAGAAGAAGAAGGAGAAGAAGAGGATTATGAAGTAGAATAAGAATAAGGAGATGTATAAGAAGAAAAAGAAGGAGAAGAAGGTGATGAACTAAAAGAAGAAAAAAAGGAAAATGATGAGAAAAAAGGAGTAGAAGGAGTAGAAAATGAAGAAGAAAAAGAAGCAAAACAAGAAGTGTAGTAGTAGTAGAAGAAGAAGAAGAAGAATGAGAAGGAAAAGAAGAAGATATAGAAGAAAAATAAGAAGAAGAAGGAGAAGAAGAAGAAAAAGAAGAAATAAAAGGGAAAGAAGAAGAAGAAGAAAGAGAAGAAGAAGTAGAAGATGATGAAGAAGAAGAAGAAGAACAAGAGGAAGAAGAAGAGAAAGAAGAAGAAGAAGAAGAAGAAGAAGAAGAAGAAGAGGAAAAAGAAGAAGAACAAGAAGAAGATGATGATGAAGAAGAAGTAGAAGAAGATGAATAAAAAAAAGTGGAAGGAGAAGAAGAAGAAGAAGCGAAAGAGGAAGTAGAATTAGAAGAAGAAAAGGAAGAGGTAGAAGAAGAAGAAGAAGAAGAAGAAGAGGAGGAGGAAGGTGAGGAAGAACAAGAGACAGAAGAAGAAAAAAGTAAGGAACAAGAATAAGAAGAGGTAGAAGAATAAAAGAAAGAAGTAGTAGAAGTAGAAGAAGAAGAAGAAAAGAGGGATTAGGGGTAAAGAGTTAGGGATTTGGGATTAAAGAATAAGGATTTTGGAAGGTAGGTTTAACGTTAGGCATAAGACAATATTGATTAAAGTTTAGGAGGGGAAAGATTAAGGATTAGGTATTAAGGATTAAGGTTTAGAGATTAGGAAATTGAGATTTAGTAATTAGGGATTAAGGATTTGGGATTAAGGGGTAGGAACTAAGTAATAAGTAGTAAGTCTTAGGGATTAAGAATTAGTGATTAACAATTTTTTTATTACGATTAGGGATTAAGATTTAAGGGATTAATCATCAAGGATTAGGGATTAAAGAATAGGGATTAGGGATTAGAGATTAGAGATTAGGCATATTGGATTTAAAAATAGAGATTAGGGATTAAGATTAGGATTATAAACTAGGGATTAGAGTTTAGGGATTAGTTATTAAGGATTAGAAAATAGGGATTAGGGATATAAGATTATGGATTAAGGATTAGGGATTCGAAATTCAAAATTAGTGTTTAGGGATTAGATATTAAGGATTAAATATTAGGAATTAAAGATTAGGGATTAAAAATTAAGGATGGATTAGAGATTAAGGATTAGGGATTAGAGTGACAAAAGAAGGAGGAAGATGAAGAAGGAAGGAAGAAGGAAGAAGGAAGGAAGAAGGAAGAACGAAGAAACATTAAGAAGAAGAAGAGGAAGAATAAAGAAGAAAGAAGAAGGAAGAAGGAAAAAAGGAAGAAAGAGGAAAGTTGAAAGAAGAAAGAAGAAAGAAGAAAGAAGAAGAAGAAGAAGAAGAAGAAGAAAAGGAAGAAAGAGAAGAAAAAGGAGGAGTGTGAGGATAACGAAGAGGAGGAGGAGAAGGAGAAAAAGAAGGGATAGAGAAGGTGAAAGAGATGGAGGAGAAGCAGAAGGAGGTGTACAAGATGGAGAAGGAGAATGAGAAGGAGAAAGAGAAACATTAGGAGAAGGAGAAGAAGAAGAAGAAGAAGAAGAAGAAGAAAACGAAGAAGAAGAACAAGAAGAAATAGAAGAAGAAGAAGAAGGGGAAGAAGAAGAAGAAGAACTAGTAGAAAAAAAGAGGAAGAAAATGAATAAGAAAAAAAGAAGGAGAAAAAGAAGAAGAAAAAGAGGAAGAGGAAGAAGAAGATGAAGAAGAAGAAAAAGATAAAGAAGAAGAAGAAAAAGAAGAAAAGAAAGAAGAGGAAGAAGAAGAAGAAGAGGAAGAGAAAGATGAGGAAGTAGAGGAAGAAGAAGAAAATAAGGAAGAAGGAGTGGAAGAAGAGGAGGAAGAAGTGGAAGAAGAAGAAGTGGAAGAGGAAGGTATTGGAGGTTAGGGATTAGGGATTAAGACTTAAAGACTAGGGATTAAGGAGGGAAGGATTAGGGATTAAGGATTAGGTATTAAAGATCGGGGATTTGGGAATATGGATTCACAACAAGGTATTAGGGTTTAAGAATTAAGGATTAGGGATTTTGGTGTAGGGATCAAAGAATAAAGAATATAGCTTAGGATTAAAAATTAGGAATTAAGGATTAGTGATGAAGGGATTAATGATTAGAGATTAGAGATTTACGATTAAAAAATGAATTACTATGGATTAGGCTTTTAGGGTTGGGATTACGAATTATGGAATAGGGATTCAAGGTTTGACATTAGTGATTAGAGATTCAAAATTCGGGATTAGACATAAAGATTAGGGATTATGGATTGGAGATTAAATGATTTATAATTAGTATTGGAGTTTAAAGATTAGGTGTTAAGGATTAAAGATTAAAGATTATTAAAGATTAGGGATTAGGAATTAGAGATTATAAATAAGGGATTAAGGATTCGGGATTAAAGATTAGGGATTCGAGATTAAGGATTAGGACTAAAAATTAAGGATTAGGAAATAGGGATTAGGGATTTTGCGTTAGGGAATTTGAATTATGGATTATGGGTTAATGATGGATTAAGGATTAGGGATTAAGGATTAGTGTTGAGGGATAGGAATTAGTGATTAAGTATTAGAGATTTGGGAGGAATGGATTAGGTATTATTGATTTAGGGATGAGAGATTAGATAAAAAGGGATTAAGGAATAAAGATTAGGGAATAGTGAATAGAGATTACGAAGAAGGAGAAGAACAAGAAGAAGTTGAAGAACAAGAAGATGAAGAAGAAGAATAAGGAGAAGAAGAAGATGGAGAAGAAAAGGAAGAAAAACAATAAGAATAAGAAGAAGACAAAGAAGAAGAAGAAGAAGAAAAAGAAAAGGAGAAAGAGAAGGAAGAAGAGGAGGAGGAGGAAGAAGAAAATGAGGTGGAGGAAGAAGAAGAGGAAGAAGAAGAAGAAGAAGAAGAAGACGAAGAAGAAGAAGAAGAACAAGAAGAAGAAGAAGAAGAAGAAGAATAAGAAGAAGAAGGTGAAGAAGATGAAGATGAAGAAAACGAAGAAGAAGAAGAAGAAGAAAAAGAAGAAGTAGAGGAAGATAAAGGGGAAGAAGAAGAAGAAGAAGAAGAAGACGAAGAAGAAAAGGATGATGTAGAAGAAAAAGAAAAAGAATTAGAAGAAAATAAGAGGAACAAGATGATGATGATGATGATGATGAAGAAGAAAAAGAAGAAGAAGAAGAAGAAGAAAATTTGGAAAAAGAAGAAGAAGTAGAAGAATGTGTAAAAGAAAAAAGAAGAAGAAGAAGAAAGAAAGAAAAGAGGTTGAAAAAGAAGAAAAATAAGGAGAAGAAGTAGTAGAACAATAACAATAATAGAAAATAGGAAGAATAAGAGGAAGAAGAAGAACAAGACTCAGAAGAAAAAGAAGAAGGGGAAAAAGAAGATGAGGAAGAAGAAGAAGACATAAAAGAAAGTAGAAGAAGAAGAGGAAGAGGAAGAAGAAGAAGAAGAAGAAGAAGTGAAAGAAAAAGAAGAAGAAGTGGAACAAGAGGAAGATGAGGAAGAAGAGGAACAAGAAATATACAAAGATGACAAAGAAGAATTGGAGGAAGAAGAAGAAGAAGTAGTAGTAGAGGAAGAGGAAGAAGAAATAGATTAAATATTAGGCATTTGAGTTAAGTGATTAAGGATTAAGGAATGAAGGATTAGG
>JAIUJO010001621.1:30000-50000 GCA_023846275.1 Vanilla planifolia
GATTACAGTTTATTGATTAGAGACTTAGGGTTACAAGATACCAAGAAAAAGGAAGTGGTGAGGAGGTAGAAGGAGAAGAAGAAGAAGAAGAAGAAGAAGAAGAAGACGAAGAAGAAGAAATAGATGCAGAAGAAGAAGAGGAAGAAGAAGAACATGAAAAGAAGAAGGAGAATGAGAAGAAGAACATGGGGCAAAAGAAGAAGAGGAAGAGGTAGATGTAGAAGAAGAAGAAGGACAAGTAGAAGAAGAAGAAGGAGAAAAAGGACTAAAAAGAAGAGGAACTTAAAGAAAAAGAAGAAGAAGAGGGAGAAGAAGTAGAAGATGATGAAGAAGAAGAGGAAGAGGAATAAGAAGAAGAACAACAAAAAGAAGTGGAAGGTGTGGAAGAAGAGGAGGAAGAAGAAGAAGAAGATGGAGTAGAAGAAGAAGAAGAAAAAGAACATGTTGAAGAAAATAAGAGGAAAAAGAAGAAGAAGAGGAAGAAGAAGAAGAAGAGTAACAAGAAAATGAGATGGATTAGGTATTAAGGGTTAAGGATTGGAAATTTTGTATTAGGGATTAAGGATTAAGGATTAAGGGTTAAGGATTAAGGATTAAGGATTTGAGATTATAGATTAGCAATTAGGGATTAGGTTTTAGGGACTAAAGATTTGAGATTAAAGAGTAGGGATTATGTAACAAGTAATAGATATTACAGATTATAGATTAGAAATTAAGTATTAGGGATGAAGGGATTAATGATTTGGGATTAGGGATTGAGATTAAAGTATCAATGTTTAAGTTTGCAGATTAGGCATTTTTGATTTAGAATTACAAAATGAGGAATACAGATTTTGTTTTAACGATTAAGGATTAGAGATTAATGATTAAGGATTAAGAGTTAGGGGATTAGAGATGTGGGATTAGGGCTTAGAGATTAACTGATTATAAGTAAGATTAAGGATTATGGATTAGTGATTAAGGATTAAGGATTAAGGATTTGATATTAAGTATTAAGGATTAAGGATACGAGATTATGAATTATAGATTTGAGATAATGGAATGGGGATTCAATATTAGGGATTAGAACTTAAGGATTAGAGATTAATGATTAGAGTTTAGGGATTATGATTTAAGGATGGATTAGAGATTATGGATTAAGGGTTAGGTATTAGAGATTAGGGATTAAGGAATAAGAATTAGGGAAGTGATTAGGGAGGGATGGATTAGGGATCACAAATTTAAGGATGAGAGATTAGGGAGGAAGGGATTAATGAGTAAGGATTAGGGAATAAGGATTAAGGATTACAATGCAGAAGAAGAAGAAGAAGATGAATAAGAAAAACAAGAAGAACATGGAGAAGAAGAAGAAGAGGAAGTAGAAAAAAAAGAAAAAGAATGAGAACAAGAAGCAGATGAAGAAGAAGAAGAAGAAGAAGAAAAAGGAGAAGGAGAAGAAGAAGAAGAAAACGAAGAAGATGAAATGGAAGAAAAAGAATAACAAACAAGAAGATGAAGAAGAAGAAGAAGAAGAAGAAGAACAAAAAGAAGAGGAAGATGAAGAACAAGAGGTAAAAGAAGAAGAAGAGGAAATTACCGAAGAAGAAGAAGAGAAAGAATATGAAGAAAAAGATAAAGAAGAAGAGGATGAAGAAAAAGAAGAACAAGTAGATGAAGAAGAAAAGGAAGAAGAAAAGGAAGAAGAGGAGGAAGAAGAAGAAGAAGGAGAAGGAGAACGAGAAGAGTAAGAAGAAGTAGAAGAAGAAGGTGAAGAAGTTGAAGAGGAAGAAGAAGAAGAAAATGAGGAAGATGAAGAGGGAGAAGAACAAGAAGAACAAAAGAGGAAGATGAAAAAGAAAAAGAAGAAGAAGACGAGAAGAAGAAAAGTTGAAGTAGAAGAAGAAGAAGAAGAAGAAGAGGAAATAGATGAAGAAGAAAATTAAGAAGATGAAGAAGAAGAAGAAGAAGGAGAAGAAGAAGAGAAAGAAGAAGAAGATAAAGAAAAAGAAGGAGAAGAAAAAGAAGAAGGATAAAAAAAGTGGAAGAGAAAGAAGTAACAAAAGAAGAAGAAGAACAAGTATAATAAGATGTAGAAGATGAAGAAAAAGAGGAGGAAGAAGAAGTAGAATAATCAGAAGAAAATGATGAAGAGGAAGAAGAAGAAGGAGAAGAGGAATTTGAGGAAGAAGAATAAGAAGAAGAAGAAGAGGAAGAAGAAGGAGAAGAATAGGAAGAACAAAAGTAGAAGATCAAGATGAGGAAGAAATGAAAGAAAAAAAGATGAAGATAAGGAAGAAGAAGAGGAAAAGAAGAAGAAGAATAAGATGAGTAAGAAGACGAAGTTGAAGAAGAAGAGAAACAAGAGATAGATTAAAGATCAAGGGTTTGGGATTAGGGATTAGAGATTAAAGATTAAGGATATAGAATTGAGGGATAAAGGATTAGAGATTAGGTATATAGGAATATAGATTAAAGATTCAGGAGAGAAGGATTAAAAATTAGGGATTAAGGATTTAGGAGTTAAGAATTATAGATTAAGGTTTAGGGATTAGGATGTAGGGATTAGTGAGTAGGGATTAGTGTTTAAGGAATAAGTAATAAGTATTATAGATTAAGCATTAATGATTAGGAATTAGGTTTTTTGGGATGAAGTGCTTACTGATTAAGGATTAGAGATTAAGGACTAAGAATTATAGGATTAATTACTAAGGACAAGGGTTTAGAGATTAGTGATTTAGGATTATAGATCAGGGTTTAAAGAATTAGGATTAGAGATTAGGGATTTGGGATGCTAAATTTAGGATTAGGTATTAGAGATTAGGTATTTGAGGTAAAGATATTTGGATTAGCATTTGATATTTAGGATTAGAGATTAAGGATTTTGGATTAATGAATATGGATTAAGGATTAGAGATTAGAGACAAGGGATTAGGGATTTTAAATTATAAATTAAGGATTAGGGATTTGGAATTAAAGATAAGAGTTTAAGTGTGAGAGATTAGGGATAAGAGGTCAGGGATTGAAAATAAAAATTAGAGATTAGGGATGGATTAGTGATACGGTTTAAGGATTAGGGATTAGGGAGATGGAAGGAGTTAGGAAGAGGGAAGAAGAAAAAAAGAAGGAAAAAAGAAGAAAGAAGAAGAAGAAAGAAGGAAGGAAGAAAGAAAAAGAAGAAAAGGAGTAAGAAAAATAGGAAAAAGAAGAAGAAGAATAGGAAAAAGAGGGAGAGTAAAAAGGATGGAAGAAGAAAGAAGGAAAGAGCAAGAAGGAAGAAAGAAGAAGAAAGAAGAAAGAGGAGAACAGAAAGAAGAAAGAAGGAAGAGGAGGAGGAAGAAGAAGAAGAAGAAGATGATGATGAAGAAGGAGAAGGAGAAGGAGAAGGAGAAGGAGTTGGAAATGGAGTAGGAGAAGGAGATGGAGAAAGAGAAAGAGATGCAGAAGGAGATGGAGAAGGAAAAGACAAAGAGAAGGAGAAGGAGAAGGAAAAGAAGTAGAAGAAAAAGGAGAAGAAGAAGAAGAAGAAGAGGAAGAAATAAAAGAAGAAGAAGAAGAAGAAGAAGAAAGAGAAGAAGAAGAAGGAGACGAAAAAGAGGAAGTAGAAGAGGAATAAAAGGAATAAGAAAAGAAATAGAAGAAGAAGAGTAGGAGGAGGAGGAGGAGGAGGAAGAAGAAGAAGAAGAAGGGGAAGATAAAGAAGAAGAAGAAGTGGAAGAAAAAGAAGAAAAGAAGAAGTAGACGAAGAAGAAAAGATGAAGAGGGAAATGAAGAAGAAGAGGAGGAGAAGGAAGAACAAGAAGAAGAAGAAGAAGAGAGGAAGATGATGAAGAAGGAGAACAAGAAGAAGAACAAAATGTGGAAGAAAAAGAAAGGGAAAGGAAAGAAGAAGAAGAAGAAAAAGAGTAAGAAGAAGAGGAAGATAAAGAAGGGGAAGAGGAAAATTAGATGGATTTGGGATTAAGGTTTAGGTGTTAGGGATTAGGAATTAGAGATTAAGCGGAGAACAATTACAGATTAAGGATTAGGGATTATAGATTATGGATTATAGAGGGTGGGATTAGGTTTTAGAGATTAGCTCTTAAGGATTAGGGAATAGGGAGGTACAGATAAGGCATTTGTTATTAGGGATTAGGGATTAGGAATTAAAGAAAAGAGATTAAGGATTATGGATTAGCAATTAGAGATTGGGGTTTAGACATTAAGGATTATTGATTAAGGATAGGGATTAACGAATAAGCAATAAGATTTATGTATTAAGGATTAGAAATTAGGGATTAATGATTAAGGATTAGGGAATTGGGATTAAGGATTAAAGGATAAAATATTAAATATTAAGAATTGAGGATTTGGTATTTTGGATTATGGAATAAGGACTATTGATTAGAGATTAGTGATTAAGAATTTGAGACTAAGGATTTGCTATTAGAGATTAATGATTAGAGAATAGAGATTAAGGGATCAAGAATAGCATTAGGTATCAGAGATTAGGTATTAGGAATTAAGGATTAGTGATTAAGGATTAGAGATTATGCATTAAGGATTCAAGAGTAGACAATAGAGATTACGGATTAGGGATTAGAGATTAGAGAAAAGGTAGAAGATGAAGATGAGGGTGAAGAATTAAAAGAAGAAGAAAAAGAAGCAGAAGAAGAGGAAGAGGAAGAACAAAAGGAAGAATAAAGAAGAATGATGAAAGAAGAAAGAACAAAGAAGAAGGAAGAAAGAATTTGGAAGAAGGAAGAAGGAAGGAGGAAGGAGGAAGGTAGAAGGAAGAAGAAGGAACAAAGCAAAAATAAGAAAGAATAAAGCAAAAATAAGAAAGAAGAAAGAAATAGAAGAAGAAGAAGGAGAAGAAGAAGAAGAAGAAGAGGAACAAGAAATAGAAGGAGAAGAAGAAGGACAAGGAAAAGGAGGAGACGAGAAGGAGAATGACAAAGAGAAGGAGATGGAGATGGAGAAGGAGAAGGAGAAGGTGAAAGTGTGAGATAAGGAGAAGGAGGAGAAGGAGATGAAGAAGAATAAGAAAAGAAGAAGAAATAGAAGAAGAAGAAGAAGAAGAAGAAGAGAAGAAGAAGAAGAAGAAGCAGAACTAGAAGAAGAAGAGGAAGAAGAATTTCAAGAAAAGAAGACAATGGATGAAAAAAAGAAGAGAAAAAAGAAGAGGAAGAGGAAGAAGTAGTAGTAGTAGTAGTAGAAGGAGAGGAAGAAGATGAAGAGGAATATGAAGAAAAAGAAGAAGAAAATGAAGTACAAGAAGAAGGAGAAGAAGATAATGAAGAAGAAGAAAGAGAGAAAGAAAAAGAAGAAGAAGAAGACAAAGAAGAGTAAATGAGGAAGTTCAGGAAGAAAAAGAACAAGAAGATGAGGAAGAAGAAGATGTAGAAGTGGAGGAGGAAGAAGAATAAGAAGAAGGAGAAGAGATGGACTAGAAAATAAGAATTAGGGGTTAGGGAATACGGATTAAGGAGACAGGGATATAAGATTAGGTGTTAATGACTAAAGATTAGGAATTATAGGTTAGGAAATAAATATTAGGGATTGGGGATTATCAGTTAGGGTTTAGGGATTAAGGATTATGGTTCAAGAAGTAAAGATTAAGGAATAAATAATAAGGATTAAGGATTAAGGATTAGGCATTAAAGACTATGTAAATTATTTGAGATGAAAAGATAATGATTAGTGATTTAGGATTAAAGAATTAATTATTATGGATTGTGAATTAGGGATTAAAGATTCATGATTTGGGATTACAAATACTAGAATAGAGATTAAGGTTTACAAAATAGGGATTAGTGATTAGAAACTAGGGATTTAGGATTATGGATTAGAGATTAGGGTTTAGAGATTAGAGGTAAAGCAATTAGGATGAGGATTAGGGATTAGGGATTAGAGATTAAGGATTAAGGATTAAGGATTAGGGTTTAAAGATTAGAGATTAAAGACTAAGAATTATAGATTATAAATTAAGGATTAGGGATTAGGGGTCAAGTATTAAGGATTAGGGTTTATGGATTAGTAATTAGAGATTAGGGATTAGAGATTATGGATTATAGAGTATGGATTAGGTATTCTAGATTAGGGTTTAAGGATTAGAGATTAAGGATTAAGGATTAAAAATTATGGATTAAAGATGGATTAGGGATTAAAGATTAGAAAATAGGGATTAGTGATTTGGGAGAGCTGGACTAGGGATTACAAATTTAGAGATAAGAGATTAGGTAACGAGGGATTAAGGAATAGGAATTAAGGAATAGGGATTAGAAATTACAAAGAAGAAGGACAAGAGAAGAAGAGGAAGAAGATGAAGAAGAAGAAGAAGAATAAGTAAAGGAAGAAGTAGAGGAAGAAGAAGACGACGAAGAAGAAAAGGAGGAAGAAGAAGAAGAAGAAGAAGAAGAAGAGGAAAAAGAAGTAGACAAGAAGAAGAAGACATAGAAGAAGAATAAGAATAATAATAATAAGAAGAAGAATTAGAGGAAGAAGAAGAAGAAGAAGAGGAGGAAAAAGAAGAAGAAGTGGAAGATGAGGAAGAAGAGGAAGAAGAAGACAAAGAAGAGAAAGATAAAGTAGAAGAAAAAGAAGAAGAAGAGGTAATAGAAGAAGAGAAAAAGAAGAGACAAATTAAGGATAAAATATTAGAGATTAGGGATTAAGGATTAAGGAACGAAGGGTTAGGAATTAGGTGTCAGGAAATATTGATTAATGATTAGGGATTTGGTAGTTAGTTATTAGCGATTAATTTTTAAAGATTAGAGATTAGGGAATAAGTAACAAGGATTACGGATTAGGGATTAAGGATTAAGGATTAAGGATTAGGGATTAGGGATTAAAGATTTTGGATTACGAATGAAGGGATTAATGATTAACGATTAGATATTAAGCATTAATAATTAATAAATTAATTTTTAATGATTTAAGATTAAAGATTAGTGATTTAGGATTAAGGATAAGGGGTTAGGGTTTAGGGAATAGGGATTAAAGATTAGGGATTAAAGATTAGAGATTAAGGATGAAAGATTAAAGGTTAGAGATTAGACATTAGGTATTAGAGATAAAGGTATTATAATTTGCATTAGAGTCTAGAGATTAAGGATTAAGGATTAGTGATTAATGTTTAGGAATTAAGAATTAGAGATTAAAGATTAAGTATTATGGATTATAGGTTAGGGATTATGTACTGGAGTTTAGAGTTTAGGAAATAGCAATTAAGGATTAATGGTTATGGATTAAAGATCATGGATTAGAGATTAGGGTTGGATTAGTGATTAGGGATTGAGTAGGGAATGGGGATTGAGGACTAGGGATTAGGAAGAAGGAAGAAGGAAGAAGAGAGAAGAAAGAAAGAAGAAGTGGTAGTAGTAGTAGTAGTAGTAGAAGAAGAAGAAGAAGAAGAAGTAAGGGAAAAAAAGAGGAAGAAGAAAGAGAAGAAGAACAAGAAGAGGAAGAAGAAGAGAAAGAATAAAAAAGAATGAAGAAGGAAGAAAATGATGGAAGGAAGAAGGAAGGAGGATGGAAGGAGGAAGACGAAAGAAGGAAGGAGGATAGAAAGAGGAAGATGGAAGAAGAAAAGAGGAACGAAGAAGGAAGAAGCAAGAAGAAAGAAGAAAGAAGAAAGAAGAAAGAAGAACAAGAACAAGAAGAAGAACAATGAGAAGGACAACAAGGATGACGAGAAGGAGGAGGAGGAAGAGGAGTAGGAGAAGGAGAAGGAGATTGAGAAGCAGAAAGAGAAGGAGAAGGAAGAGTTGGAGAAGGAGAAGGAGAAAGATAAACAGAAGGACAAGGAGAAGAAGGAGAAGCTTAAGGAGAAGATGAAAAAGACAGACGAAGAAGTAGAAAAAGAAGAAGAAGGAGAAGAGAAGAAGAGGAACAAGAAGAGGAATAACAAGAACAAGAAAAGAAGGAGAAGAAGAAGGGGAATAAGAAGCAGAGGAAGAAGAAGACGAAGAAGAAGAAGAAGAAGATAAAGATAGAAAAAGAAGAAGGAGAAGAGGAAAATAAAGAAGAAAAAGAAGAAGTTGAAGAAGAAGTTGAAAAGGAGGAGGAAAAAAAGAAGAAGAAGAGAAAGAAGAAGAAGAAGAAAAAAAAGAAGAAGAGAATGATGAGGAGGAAGAAGAAGAATTAGAAGAAAATGAAGTGGAAGGGGAAAAAGAGATGGATTAGGGATTAAGGATTAGGAATTTAGGAGGGAGGGATTTGGGTTAGTCAATATGTATTATAGACTAGGAGGGATGGATTGGGCAATAGAGATTAGGTATGAGTGCTTTGGGGTTTGTGATTAGGGTGGGAGGGATTGGGTATTAGGAAATAGAGATTAAGGATTAAGGATTATGGATTAGCTATTAGTGATTAGGGCTTAGGTTAAAGGATTATGGATTAAGGAGTAGGGATTAGGGAATAAATAATAGGAATTTGGAATTAAGGGTTAAGGATTAAGGATTAGGGATGAAGGGATTAATGATTAAGGATTATCAATTAGGGATTAGGGATTAAGGATTAAGGGATTAATTAATAAAGATTACGAATTTAGGATTAATGATTATAGATTAGAGAATAATGATTAAGGATTAGAGATTAATGATTAGAGATTCGAGATAAAGGTAGAGATTAGAGATTACATATTAAAGATTAGAAATTAGTGATTAAGAATTAATAGATTAATCATGAAGGATTAAAAATTCAAGATTAGGGATAGGGATTAGAGATTTGTGATTAAGGATGGAGGATTTAAGAATAGTTATTAGTGATCAGCAATTAAAGATTAATAGATTAGGGATTTGTGATTAAAGATTTGAGATTAGTGATTAGGGATAAAGTATTTGGGATTATATCTGAGAGATTAGATATTATGGAATATTGATTTGTAATTATGGTTAGCTATTAAGGATTAGGGATTTGAGATTAGAGATTTAGAATATAAGAAACAGAAGAAGAAGAAGAAGAAGAAGAAGAAGAAGAAGAAGAAGAAGAATTAGAAGAAGAAGAAGGAGAAGAGTAAGAGGAAGAGGAAGAAGAAGAAGAAGAGGAACATGAGGAAGAAGAGGAAGAAGAAAACATAGATAAGGATGCAAAAGAAGAAGGGGAAGAAGAAGTAGAAGAAAAAGAAGAAGAAGAAGTAGTAGAAGAAGAGAAAAATAAGAGACAGATTAAGGATAGATGGTCAGAGTTTAGGGATTAAGGATTAAGGAATGAAGGGTTAGGAATTAGGTGTTAGGAAATATAGATTAAAGATTAAGGATTGGGGAATTAGGGATTTGGGAGTTAGTAATTAGAGATTAAGGTATAAGGATTAGAGATTAAGGATTAAAGAGTAGGGATTAGGGAATAGGTAATAAGGATTAAAGATTTGGGACTAAGGATTAGGGATTACTGATAAAGGGATTAATGATTAAGAATTAGATATTAAGGATTAATATTTAATAGATTAATTTTTAAGGATTTGGGATTAAAGATTAGTGATTTAGGATTAGGGATAAGGGGCAAGGGTTTAGGGAATAGGGATTAAAGTTTAGGGATTAGAGATTTGAGATTAAGGATGCAAGATTAAAGGTTAGAGATTAAACATTTGATACTAGAGATAATGGTATTAGAATTTCCATTAGAGTATAGAGATTTGGGATTAAGGATTTGGGATTAGTGATTAATGTTTAGGAATTACTAATTAGAGATTAAAGACTAAGTATTATGGGCTATAGATTAGGGATTATGGATTAAGGATTAGATATTGAAGTTTGGAGTTTAGGGATTAGGGATTAAGGATTAATGGTTAGCGATTAAAGATCAAGGATTAGAGATTAGGATTGGATTTGTGATTAGGGATTAAAGAGTAAGGATTAGGTATTAAAGACTAAGGATTAGGAAGAAGGAAAAAGGAAGAAGAAAGAAGGAAGAAAGAAGAAGAAAGAAAGAAGAAGAAGAATTGAAGGAAAAAGAAGAGGAAGAAGCAAAAGAAGAAGAATAAGAAGAGGAAGATGAAGAGAAGTAATAAAGAAGAATGAAGAAGGAAGAAAAAGATGGAAGGAAGAAGGAAGGAGGAAGGAAACAAGATGATGGAAGACGGAAGGAGGAAGGAAGGAGTAAGATGGAAGAAGGTAGGAGGAACAAAGAAGGAAGAAGCAAGAAGAAAGAAAAGAGAAGAAAGAAGAAAGAAGAAAGAAGAAGAAGAAGAACAAGAATAAGAAGAACTAGAAGGAGAAGAAGGATGAAGGGAAGGAGAAGGAGGAAGACAAGAAGTAAGAGAAAGAGAAGGAGATGGAGAAGGAGAAGGAGAAGGAGAAGGAAGAGTTGGAAAAGGAGAAGGAGAAAGACAAAGAGAAGAACAAGGAGAAGAATGAGAAGCTGAAGAAGAAGAAAAAGAAGAAAAAGACAGATGAAGTAGTAGAAGAACAAGAAGAAGAAGAGGAAGAAGAAGAACATAAAAAGAAGGAGAAGAAGAAGAGGAAGAAGAATTGGAGGAAGAAGATGAAGAAGAAAAAGAAGAGAAAGAAGAAGAAGAAGAAGAAGAAGAAGAAGAAAAAGAAGAAGAGGAGAATGATGAGGAAGAAGAATAAGAAGAAAATGAAGACGAAGAGGAAGAAGAAATGGATTGGGGATTAGGAATTAGGGATATGGATTAGGGATTAAGGAGGGAGGGATTAGGGATTAGGAAATATACATTACGAACAAGGAAGAATGGATTTGGGAATAGAGATTAGATATGAGGGATTAGGGATATGAGATTAGGGTGGGAGGGATTGGGTATTAGAAAATAGAGATTAAGGGTTAAGGATTATGGATTAGCAAATAGGGATTAGGGCTTAGGTATTAAAGATTATGGATTAAGGAGTAAGGATTAAGAAATAAACAATAAAAATTTTTAATTAAGGGTTAAGGATTAGGGATTATGGATGAAGGGATTAATGATTAAGGATGGTCGATTAGGGATTAAGGATTAAGGAATTAATCATTAAAGATTAGGAATTCATGATTAATTATTACATATTAACAAATAGTGATTAAGGATTAGAGATTAAATATTAAGATTAGGGATTAGAGATTACAGAATAGGGATTAGAAATTAGAAATTAAGAATTAAGGGATTAATCATGAAGGATTAGAAATTTAAGATTAGGGATTAAAGATTTGTTGTTAGGGACACAGGATTTTAGATTAGATATTAGTGATCACAGACTGAAGATTAATAAATTAGGGATTTGTGATTAAACATTTGAGATTAGTGATTAGGGATGTAGGATTTAGGATTATATCTTAGAGATTAGATATTATGGATTATGGATTTGGGATTAATAGTTAGCTATTAAGGATTAGGGATTTGAGATTAGAGATTTGGGATTATGGATTATAGATTAAAGATGAAGAATTAGGTATTTGGGATTAAAGTTTAAGGATTTAAGATTAGGTATTACGAATTAAAGATTAAGGATCAAAGATTAAGAATTGACTAGTGATTAGGGATTAAGGATTAAGGATTAGAGATTAGGGATAAGGAAGAAGGATGAAGGAAGAAGGGAGAAGGAAGAGGGAAGAAAGAAGAAGGAAAAAAGAAGAAGAAGATGCAAAAAAAGCAGAGGAGGAAGAAGAAGAGGATGAATATAGAAGAAGGAAGAATGAAGAAGAAGGAAGGAAAAAGGAAGTAGGAAGGAAGAAGGAAGATAGAAGAAGAAAAGAGGAAGGAAGAAGACAGAAAGAAGAAGGAAGAAGAAAGAATAAACATGAAAGAAGAAAGAAGAAAGAAGAAAGAAGAAGAAGAAGAAGAAGTAGAAGAAGAACAAGGAGAAGGAGAAGGAGATGAAGGACGAGCAGAAGGAGGAGATGGAAAAAGACGAGGAGAAGGAGAAGGAGAAGGGGATGGAGAAGGAGAAGGTGAAGGAGTAGGAGTAGAAGCAGGAGAAGGAGAAGGAGAAAGAGAAGAAGAAGGAGAATGGTAAAGATAAAGAGAAGGCAAAGGAGAAGAAGGAAGAGAAGATGAAGAAGAAGAACAACAACAAGAACAAGAAATAGAAGAAGAAGAAGAAGAGTGAGAAGAACAAGAAAAGGAGAAGAGGGAGAAGAAGAGGAAGTTGAAGAGGAAGAAGTGGAAGACAAAGAAGAAGAGAAGGAAGAAGAAAAAGAAGAAGAAGAAAAAGAAGTTGAAGAAGAAGAAGAAGAGGAAGAAGAAGAAGAAGAAGAGGAGAAAGATGAGGAAGAAGAGGAAGAAGAAAAACAAGAAGAAAATAAGGAAGAAGAAGAAGCAAAGAAAGAAGAAGAAGAACAAGAGGAGAAAGAAGAAGAAGAAGAGGAAAAAGGATTGATCAAGGATTAAAAGTTAAGGATTAAGGAGAAAGAGATGAGGAATTAAGGATTTAGAATAAGGATTATAGATTTAAGAGGGATGGATTAGGGATTAAAGATTTGGTATTACTGATTAGAGATTAAGGATTTGGGGTTAGGGAAGGATGGATTCAGTATTAGGCAATATGGATTATGGATTAGGGTTAAGGGATAAAGGATTGCATATCAGGGAGTGCAGATTAGGGGATAAGTAATTGAAATTAAGGATTAAGGATTAAGGATTTAAGATTAAGGATAAAGGGATTAATGATTTAGGATTATGGATTTTAGATTAAGGATTAAGGGATTAATATTAAAGATTAGGGATTACGAATTAGGGAATTGGGATTAGAGATTAGAGATTAGTTATTAGGGCTTTGAGATTAAGGATTAGGGATTAGAGATTAACGGTTTGGAATTAGGAATTAGATATTAGATATTTGATATTTGATATTAGATGTTAGATATTAGATATTATAGTTTAAGGACTAGAGATTAAGGATAGATGGTAGGGATTAAAAATTTAGAGTTGGATTAGGGACTAAAGATTAGGGATTAGGGATTAGGGAGAAAGAAGAAGGAAGAAAGAAGAAGGAAGACTAAGAAGAAGAAAGAAAGAAGAAGGAAGATGGAAGAAAGAAGAAGAAGAGGAAGAAGAAGAGAAAAAATGAAAAAAAAGAAGTAGAAGAAGTTGAGGAATAAGGAAGAAGGAAGAGAAAAGAAGGAAGAAGAACATAAGAGGTAAGAAGATGGAAGAAGGAAGAAGGAAGAAGAAAGAAGAAAGAAGAAAGTAGAAAAAAAGAAGAAAGAAGGAAGAAGGAAGAAGAAGAAGAAGAAGAAGGTGAAGGAAAAGGAGGAGGAGAAGGAGAAGGAGAAGGAGAAAAAGAAGGAGAAGGAGAAGGAGAAGGTGTAGGAGAAGGAGAAGGAGAAAGAGAAGGAGAAGGAGAAGGATAAGGTGAAGGAGAAGGAGAAGGAGGAGTAGGAGAAGGAGAAGGAGAAGGAGAGGGATAAAGACCAGAACAAGGAGACGAAGAAGGAGAAGCAGAAGAAGGAGAAAAAGAAGAAGAAGAAGAAATAGAAGAAGAAGAAGAAGAAGAGGAAATATAAGAAGAAGAAGAAGAAGAAGAAGAAGAAGAAGAAGAAATAGAAGGAGAAGAAGAATAAGAGGAAAAGAAGAAGAAGCAGAAGAAGAAGAAAAAGTGGAAGAAGAAGAAGAAGCAACAGAAGAAGAAGAAGAAGAAGAAGAAGAAGAAGACAAAGAAGAAGAAAAAGAAGAAGAAGAAGAGGAAAAAGAAAAAGAAAAAGAAGATGAAAAAGAAGATAAGAAAGAAGTAGAAGAAGATGATGATGAAGAAGAAGTAAAACAAGAAGGAAAAGAAAAAGAAGAGGAAGAAGAAAAAGAAGAAGAAGATGAAGAAGAAGAAAATAAAGAAAAAGAAGAAGAAGAAAAGGTAGAAGAAGAAGGAAAAGAAGAGGAAGAAGAAGTGGAAGAAGTAAAAGAAGAGGACAAAGAAATGGATTAAAGATTAGGGTTAGGCATTAGGGATTATGTGTTAGGGATTATGGATTAGGGATTAATGATTAGGGACAAGGGATTATGGATTAGCAATTTAGGATTAGAGTTTAAGGATTAAAGATTATAGAGTTAGGATTATGGAATAAGTAAAAGGGTGTAGGGATTAAGGAATAGGAATTTTTGATTAAGGATGAGGGGTTTAATGATTAGGGATTAAAGAGTTAAGATTAAACGATCAATTAATAAGGTTTATGGATTAGGGATTTAGCATTAAGGATTACAATTAAGAGAGTAGGGATTAATGATTAGAGATTAGTGATTATGGTTTTTGGATTCAAGATTTAGGAATAGAGACTAGGGATTAAGGATTAGAGATTTAATGGTTATAATTAGGATTAGGACTTAGAGATTAAGGATTAATGATGAAGGATCATGGATTAGCGGTAAGATATTAGGAGGGGAGTGATTAGGGATTAGGCATTAGGGATAAAAGATTAAGGATTAAGTATTGGAGACTAAGGATTTAGGATTAAGGATAATGGATTACAAATTTGGTATTAGGGTTTAAGGATAAGGGATTAAGGACTAGAGATTAAGTAATAAGCAGTAGGGCTAAACTTTAGGGATTAATAATAAAGGATTATGTATTGAAGATTTAGGATGGATTTGAGATCAACAAAGAAGGAGAAGAAGTAGAAGAAGAATAAGAAGAAGACGAAACAAAGAAGAAGAAAATGAAGAAGAAGAAGAAGAAGACGAAGAATAAGAAGAGGAAAAAGAAGAGGAGGAAGAAGATGAAGAAGACAAAGAATAAGAAGAGGAAAAAGAAGGGGAGGAAGAAGAAGAAGAAAAAGGAGAAGAAGAAGAAGAAGAAGAAGAAGAAGAAGAAGTATAAGAGGAAGATGAAGGAAAAGAAGAAGAAGAAGAAGAAGAAGAGGAAGAGGAAGTAAAGGAAAAAGAAGAGGAAAAACCAAAAGAAGAAGAAGAGAAAGAAGAAGAAGAAGATGAAGAAGAAGAAGAAGTAGAAGATGAAAAAAGGAAAGAGGATGAAGAAGAGCAAGAAGAAGGGGAAGAAAAAGAAGAAAAAGAGGAAGAAGTAGAAGAAGAAGAAGAACAAGAAGAACAAGAAGGCAAAGAAGAAGAAGAGGAGGAAGAAAAAGAAGAAGAAGAAGAAGAAAGAAAAGAAGAAGAACAAATAAGAAAGAAGTAGGAGAAGAAGAAGAAGAAGAAGAAGAAGAAGAAGAAGAGGTAGAAGAGGAAGAAGAGGACAAATAAGAAGATGAAGAAGAAGAAGAAGAAGAAGAGGAAGAAGATGAAGAAGAGGAAGAGGAAGAAGAAGAAGAAGAAGAAGAATGTGAAGGGTAAGAAGAAGAAGAAGAAGAAGAAGGAGAAGAGTAAACAAGAGAAGAAGAAGAAGAACTTGAAGAATTAGAAGAAGAAGAAGAAGTGGAAGATGAAGAGGAAAAAGAAGAAGAAGATGAAGAAGAAGAAGAAGTCAAAGAAGAAGAAGAGGATGGAGATGAAGAGGAAGAAGATGATCAAGAAGAAGTAGATTAACATGATGAAGAAGACGAAGAGGAAGAAGAAGAAGGGGAATGTAAGAATGAGAAGAGGGAGAAGAAAGTGATGAAGTAGAAGAAGAAGTAGAAAAAGAAGAAGAAGAAGAAGAAGAATTAGAAGAAATGAAGAGAAAGAAGAAGTAGAAGATGATGATGATGATGAAGAAATGAAGAGAAAGAAGAATCAGAAGAAGAAGATGATGAAGAAATTTAGAGAAAGAAGAAGAAGAAGAAGTGAAAGTTCAAGAAGAAAAAGTAGAACAAAAAGAATAAGAAGAAGGGAAGAACAAAATATGATGAAGATGTAGGAGTAGATGAAGAAGAACAAGAAATTTAAATAGAAGAAGAAGAAGAAGAACAGGAGATTGAAATAGAAAATGAAAAAGAAGAAATGATGAAGAGGAATGAGAAGAGGAGGAAGAAAAAGAAGAAATAGAAAGGGAATAAGAAAAAGAAGAAGATGATGAAGCAGAAGAACATGAAGAAAATGAAGAAGAAGAGGAAGAGGAAGAGGAAGAAGAAGAAGAGAAGAAGAAAAAGAAAAAGAAGAAGAAAAGGAAAGTGAGGAAGAAGAAGAAAAAGAAGAGGAGGAAGAAGAAGGGGAAGAAGAAGAAGTAGAAGAGGAAGAATAAGAAGAAGAAGAAGAAGAAGAAAAAATGGATTAGGGTTTAGAGATTAGGGCTTAGGGATTAAGGATCAAGGATTAAGGAAGGAAGGATTTGGATTTAAAGAAGGAAGTATTAGGGGCTAGAGATAAAGGAATATGAATTAAAGATTTAGGAGGGTAAGATTAGGGTTAAGATTAGAGATCAGGGTTTAAGAATAGATATTAAGGATTAAGGATAACAGATTAGAGATTTGGGATGTAGGATTTATGATTAGAGACTAGCGATTAGAGATTAGAATTTAAGAGATTAAGGTTAGGATTTGAGATAATGGATTAGGGTTTAAGTATTTAGGATTTGTGATTAAGGATTATAGAATATATGATAGTGATTAGAGATTATGGATTATAGATTGGAGATTAGGGATTAAGGATTAGGTATTAAAGATTAGAATTTAGGGATTAGAGATTAAGGATAAGATATTAAGGATTAAAGATTAATGATGATAGATTAGGGATGGATTATAGATTAAGGATTAGGAATTAGGGAGAACGAATAAGGAAGAATTAAGGAAGAAGAAGGAAGAAGAAAGAAGAAGAAGAGGGATGAAAGAAGGACAAAGGAAGATGGAAGAAGGAAGATGAAAGAAAGAAGAAGTAGAAGAGGAAGGAGAAAAGGAAGAACAAAGAAGAAAGAAGATGAAAGAAGGAAGGAGGAAGGTAGTAGGAAGAAGGAAGAATGAAGAAGGAAGAAGGAAGAACGAAGAAAGAAGAAGAAAGAAGAAACAAGAAAGTAGAAAGAAGAATGGAGAAAGAAGAAAGAAGGTAGAAGAAGAAGAAGGAGAAGAAGAAAAAAGAGAAGGAGGATGAGGAGGCGGTGGACAAGGAGAAGGAGAAGTGAAGTAAAAGTTGAATGAAATAGAGAAGGAGAATGACGAGGAGAAGGAGAATGAGTAGGAGAAGGAGAAGGAGAAGGAGAAGGATAAAGAGAAAGACTAGGAGGAGACAAAGAAGAAGAAGAAGAAGAAAAATAAGAAGAACAAGGAGAAGAAGAAGAAGAAGAAGTAGGAGAAGAAAAAGAAAAAATAAAAGGAAAAGAAGAAGAAGAAGAGGAAGAAGAAGAAGAAAAGAAGAAGAAGGAGAAGAAGACGAAGAAGAAGAAGAGGAAAAAGAAGAGGAAGATGATTAAGAAGTAGAGGTAGAAGAAGTAGAAGAAGATAAGGAAGAAGTAGTAGAAGAAGAAGAAGTAAAAAGAAGAAGAGGAAGAAGAAGAAGAAGAAGAAAAGGAAGAGAAAGATGAGGAAGAAGAAGAAGGAGAAGTAGAGGAATAAAAAGAAGAAGAAGAAGAAAAAGAGGAGGGAGAAATGAAAGAAGAAGGATAATAAGAGGATGAAGAGAGGGATTATTGATTAGAGGTAAAGGATTAAGGATTAGGGATTATAGAGAGAGGGATTAGAGATTAGGTGACAAGGATTAAGAATTATGGACTAAGGTTTTTGAATTAAGGGTTAGGGATTAGGGATTAAGCATAAGGGATTAAAAATTAAGGATAAGAGATGACGTATTAGAGATTAGAGATTATAGAATAGAGATTAAGGATAAGAGATTAGGGATTAAAGATAAGGGATTATGGATTAGGGATTGATAAAGATTTACACTTAAGGATTAAGGATTAGAGAATAAGAATAGAGAGATTTGAGATTTGATATTAGGTCTTTAGGGCTTTCGAAATAAGTAATAGGGATTTATGATTAAGGATTAGTGATTAAGGATTATGGATTAGGGATTATAAATGAAGGAATTAATTGTTAGAGATTAACGATTAAAAATTAAAAAAGAGATGAAGATTAAGAATAAGAAGAAAATGAAAATGAAGAAGAAGAAGATGGGGAAGAAGGAGAAAAATAAGTAGAAGAAGAAGTGGAGGAGGAAGAAAAAGAAGAAAAAGATGAAGAAGAGGAAGAGGATGAGGAAGAAGAAAAAATAAAGAAAGAAGATGAAATAGAAATGAGGTAAGAAGAAAGAAGAAGTCAGATAGAAGATGGAAGTAGGAAGAAAGAAGAAGGAACAAGGAAACAATAAAAATGTAGCAGGAAGGGGGATGGAAGAAGGAAGAAGAAATAAGAAGAAGAAGAAGAAGAAGAAGAAGAAGAAGAAGAACTCGAAGAAGAGGTAGCAGAAGAGGAAGACGAAGAAGAAGATGAAGAAGAAGTGAAAGAAGAAGAAGAAGAAGACGACGAAGGAGAATAATAAGAAGGAGAAAAAGAAGAAAAAGAAGAAAAAGTGGAAGATAGAGAAGAAGAGGAATAAGAAGAAGAAGAAGAAGGAGGAGGAGGAGGAGAGGAAGAGGAAGAAGAAGGAGAAGAAGGAGAAGGAGAAGAAGAAGAAGGAGAAGAAGAAGAAGAAGGAGAAGAAGAAGAATAATAAGTAGAAGAAGAAGAAGAGGGAGAAGGAGGAGAATAAGAAGAAGAAAAGATGTAAAAGACAAGGAAGAAGAAGAAGAACAAGAAGAAGAAGAAGAAGAAAAGAAGAAAAAGAAGAAGAACAGAAGGAGGAAGAGGAAGACGTAGAAGAAGAAGAAGCAGATGAAGAAGAAGAAGAAAGAGAAGAAAAAGAAGAAGAAGATGATGATGATGATGGAAAAGAGGAAGAAGAAGAAGATGATGAGGAAGAAGAAGAAGAAGAAGGGGAAGAAGAAGAAGACGAAGAGGAAGAAGAAGAAGAAGAAGAAGAAGACGAAGAAGGCGAAGAAGAAGAAGGCGAAGAAGAAGAAGACGAAGAAGAAGAAGAAAAGGATGAATAGGAAGAAAGGGAAGAGGAAGAAGAAGAAGAAAAGGAAGATAAGGAAGAAGAGAAAAAATAAGGAGAAGAAGGTGGGCAAGAAGAAGAAGAAGGCAAAGAAGATGAAGTGGAGGAAGAAGAAGAAAAGGAAGATGAGGAACATGATTAGGAGGAAGAAGTAGAAAATAAAGAAGAAGAAGCTGAAATAGAAGGAAAAGAAGAAGAAAAAAGAAGTAGTAATAGAAGAAGAAGTAGAAGTAGAAGAAGTAAAAGTAGAAGTAGAAGTAGTAGTAGTAGTAGAAGAAGAACAAAAAAAAGAAGTAGAAGAAGAAGATGAAGTAGAGGAAGAATAAGATGGGAAAAAAATATGAAGAAGGCAAAGAAGAAGAAGAAGAAGAAGAAGAAGAAGAAGATCAAGTAGAAGAAGAGGAAGAAGGGTAGGAAGATGGGGAGGAAGAAGAAGAGGAAGAAAATGAACTAGAGGAAAAGGAAAAAGAAGAAGAAGAACAAAAAGAAGAAAAAAGTGAGCGAGAAGAAAGAGAAGTAGTAAAAGATGAAGATAAGGAAAAAGGAGAAGAAGAAAAAGAAGAAGAAGAAGAAAAAGAATAATAACAAGAACAAGAAGTGGAAGAAGATGAAGAACATGAAGAAGAAGAAGAAGAAGAAGAAGATGAAGAAGAAGAGGAAGGGGAAAAAGTGGACGAAGAGGAAGATGGGGGAGAAGAAGAAGAGGAAGAAGAAGAAGAAGAAGAAGAAGAAGAAGAAGAAAATGAAGAAAAGATGAAGAAGAAGAACAAGAAGTAGTAGAAGTAGAAGAATAAGAAGAAAAGAAGAAGAAGAGGAAGAAGACGAAAAAGAAGAAGAAGAAGAAGAAGAAGAAGAAGATGATGATGATGAAAAGTATGAAGAAGTAGAAGAAGGAGATGAGGAAGAAGAAGAAGAAGAAGAAGAAGAAGAAGAAAAAGAATTAGAAGTAGAAGTAGAAGAAGTAAAAGGAGATGAAGAAGAAGAAGAAGAAGAAGAAGAAGAAGTAGAAGAAGAAGATGTAGAAAAAGAAGTAGAAGAAGAAGTAGTAGAAGAAGAAGAAGACGAAGAAGACAAAGATGAAGTAGATAATGAAGGAAGGAAGAAGAAGATTAAGAAGAAGAAGAAGAAGAAGAAGAAGATGATGAAGAAGAAGAAGAAGAAAAGGAATATGAGGAAGAAGAAGAGGAAGAGGAGGAAGAAGGAGAAGAAAAGGAAGATAAGGAAG